>PVLA01009966.1:0-69026 GCA_004027455.1 Hydrochoerus hydrochaeris
AAAAAAAAAAAGAAAAGAAAATACCTTTGAGCCGTGGGCAGGGCTCCAAACGGAAGGCGGGACTTCCGCTCTCTCGGGCGTTCGTCAGTCAGGAGACGGAAGCGCGGCGGGGCAGAAAGGTTGTAGTACTGCGCTAGCGCTGCTTTTACGCAAGTGGTGGCGCAGCCACCTCGACTGTCCCCTCGGCAGTGAGGCCCCCAGAGCGTCCTCGCGTCCTTTTTAAGTAGGACAGGAAGCTGAAGAGTGTGGCCCCGGCACTGACCTCCCGTTGCCGTCTTCGTTGCCACGGGGAAGCGACCTCCCCGCCGTCCTAACCAGGCTTCAGTCGCCCCGTGTCACCTGCAGCAGACGCCTGACGATTCATTTATTTAAAACGGGCGTCCGTTTTTCTAGCCCATTTCTCCTTGGCTGTCCTGAAGGAATCAAGCATCATTCCAGTAAGAAAAAAAAATGCTGCCTGTAAAGCATTGTTCATTTTTTTTTTTCATTTTTCTTTTCAGTATCCGGGATTGAACCCAGGGCCTTCTCACGGCGTTACATCTCTAGCCCTTTTATTTTTTATTTTGAGACAGGGTCTTGCTAAGTCGCTAAATTGCCAAAGATAGGGCTAGAGCTTACCATCTTCCTGCTTCTGCTGCACAGTGTGCACCACCACGCCCGAGGGGAAGCTGTTTGGCGTGGTTGCTGACTATTCTTTTCCTTCTGGGTTCTACGATCTTTGAAAGTAGGAATGTAGAATGTTACCTTAAGTGTTCTTACTAGCTTTATGACAATGGACTTCCACACATATAAAATGATCATAAGTAAGTAAAAGAACCAATTTCAAGTATCTACACAATCTATGTTGCAGAGCAGGTACTTGATAAATGTTAGTCTCCTATTTTAGTTTTCAATACACAGTAATTACTGTGTGTATATTTTTTAAATGAGCAAAGAATATACAAAAAGATGAGCAATTTTTCTTCTTTTCTTTTCTTTTCTTTTCTTTTTTTTTCTTTTCTTTTCTTTTTTTTTTTTGAGATAGTGTCTCACTATGCAGTTCAGGCCGACCTTAGGCTCACTTTGTAGTCCAGGCTGGTCTTGACCTTGCCACAATCTGGTTGCCTCAGCCTCCCAAGTGCTGGGATTACAGGAGTACGGCACCACACCCGCTAAGACTAGCAACTTTTAACTTTTAGTTTACAATTAAATTATGGTACATTTTACGTGTATGTCCATATATTTTTTTACAGGTAATGATAAAGCATTGATCAGTTGCTCCGGAGCTCAATTGAAGCAAAACAGAAAGATGGCAGCAAACTCTTCAGGACAAGGTAATTAATGCCTGTGGGAATTTCTAATATTACTAGAAACTTTTCAACATACAGTAAATACATTTGGATTAGAAAACATTTAGTATAGGGCAGTTATGGTAGCCAGAATTTAAAAATGAGTAACAGAGTAAAACACCAAATTTGAAATCAGCCCAATATTTTGTTAGATATACACTATCATTAATATTATTAATCCTATGTTTTCACTGGTGTTAAAGATTATTTATTCATGCTGTAAACTTCTGACATCTGTGTTTTGTTTTGTTTTTTACTTGAAGCCAGAATCACTTTTACATTGTCATCAGGCAATATTCATGCCTTTGTCATTATTCTAAAATCTTTCACATACATTTTTGTGTTAAAATACCTCTCACCAAATCAAGCTAGATACATGAGTTGCTTTTTATTTTAAAATGTTTTATAAAAGGAAAATTTAATCTCTAGAATACTAACTTGCATTTTGTGGGTATTTTCCTGTTTAAAACTTGAAGTAGGGCTCTGGGGGTTTAGTTCATTGGTACAAGTGCCTGCTTGGCAAATGGCGAAGTCGTGAGTTCAATTTCTGGTACCAAAACAACAACAACAACAAAAAAACTTGAAGTAGGCCTCTATTTCCTTTCCTTATCAAGTCTGAACTTGTTTGATTTTTATGCACAAGTATGATTGAAAGATGCAATGTTTTTTTAAAAAGCTTTCTAAATTTTATTACTCAGCCTAGAGAAAATACACCAGGAAATATTGATTTTACAAAATCTATGGAAGAAATGAGATAGAAAAATGTATGTGTTTACAAAGCTTTGGTGGTTTTTTTTGTTTGTTTACTTTAAAGAGAATAAAGCCTAATGAAACAAAACAGAACAAAGTCAATTAAAACAGTGTAAGTGGTAAAGAATTTCAAAACAAGATTGTAGGAAATCAACAGCCACCATACTGCCTCTTGTTATCTTCAACATTGCTGCACATACTATGAGCATAGTAAAGTCAAATAGAACAGAGTGAAACCAATTAAAATAGAACATTGAATAAAACAAAATAATAAAATGAAATGAAATAAAACAGTGAGAACATTATTGGATTTCAAAAACAAGATGAAAGAAAATCCCCCATATTTGCTATATTGCTTAATGTTATCCTCTTAATACTCAGTCTACAGGCCTTTGGTCTGTAATCAGACAGTACAGGCATTAATTTGTTTTTGTGCCTTAGATACTGTCAACTCAGTCTGTCCTCCAAATCAGGTGATTGCTTAAGGAGGGTGGAGGGGCTGTTTTTGTCTCTCAGCCCATGGGCTGGTTGGCTCACTAGAAGGACAAACTGACTTTTTGTTTTACTCCTCCCAGACCCAGCATGACTTCTGTTGACTCACAGGAAGGACAAATTGGCTTGTCTCTCTTCCTGAGCCCTGCATGGTCCTCATGGCTCACAGGAAGAGCTAATTGAAAAGTGATTTATTACATATTATGGTAAAAGACATATTGCCACTAATCTCTCTCAGAATACTTCCCCTTTGAACGCAACACTTTCTGAATCTGTTCTGGAAGACCTTTTTTGTGAGTGTCTTTAGTTGTACTGTTGTGGCTTCCTTGATATACTGAATCAGTTTACCTTTCATGGTCATTTTAACTTTGGGGAAGAGCCAGGAGTTACTCAAGGCCACATCCCATAAACAAGATGGATAAGGGCACACCATAGTTTTTTTTTTTTTTTGAGACAGCACTGTAGTGTAGGCTGGTCTTAAACTCATTATGTAGCTGAGACTGGCCTCTAACTCAAGGTGATCCTTCTGCCTCAGTCTCCCAAGTGCTGGGATTACAGGCGTTGTCACCATGCCCATAATATTTTTATAAGCCAGCTTTTCTGTTGAATGACACTTGACAGTGATATTCAACTTATTTTTTTGTCCTAGGTTTTTTTTTTTTTTTTTTTTTATCGGTACTGGGGATTGAACTCATGGCTGTGCACTTGCAAGGCAGGTGCTTATGCCACTGAGCTAAATCCCCAGCCCCTCAACTTATTTTTTTTATCATAATCCTTTGAAGACACAAAAGAGGACATCCAGAACTAGGGTAACTTTGAATTGAGGAGTATTTTGATGGAGTTAATGGCATTGTGTCTTTTCCTATAACAGATTTTTAAAAATTTAAACATTCAGGCTGAGCATGGTGACACATGCCTATAATCCTAGCGCTCAGAAGGATGAGGCAAGAGGATTGTTACGAGTTCGAGACCAACCTGGGCTACAAAGTGAGCTCAAGACCAAGCTTAACTACATAGCGAGGCCCTGTCTCAAAGAGACAAAAAAAATTAAACATTCACTGAAATTTTCAATCACCCTTTGTATGTTTGACCCATCATCATTTTTAAAATTACTTTTTCTCTGCTCTTGTTAGGAAATTTTGTTTTCTTTCTTTAAAATTTTTTAAAAATTATTTTTCTCTGTTCTGATCTGTTGAGTTTTGCTGTTTTGGGGTTTTTGTTTTTGCTTTTTGAGATGATGTTTTGCTGTGTAGTTCAGCTTGGCCTTGAACTCATTGTGCTGCATGGGCATGGAAATACTTCTGCCTCAGCCTCTCAAGAGCTGGGATTACAGGTGTGTGCCAGTGTGTCTGATGGAGTTTTGTTTTAATTTTAATTTTATCTTAAATGTAACAAGATAGTCATAAAGTATATATATATTTTGTATATACATATTTTGTATAGCTTCTTTCACCATATTCCCTATGAGATTTATGTTTTGTATGGAACAATAGTGCATCATAGTTTATTGTGTATATCACAGTTGATCCTTCTCTTTGTGGGCTTTGAGATTGTCTCAGTTTTGGCCATCGTGAATAACACTGTTTTATGTTCTTTTGTAGATACGCATTTTATTTCTCTTGATAAATATCTAGGAAGGATCAGTGCCAACCCTTTTCCAAAAAAGTTGTTCCATTTTTCAGTCCTAGAGAATTATGTTTACTGCACATTTAGCGCTGTCTACCGTTTTTCATTTTCGCTGTTATAGGATGTGAAGTGACATCTTGTAATACTCTTAACTTGCATTTCCATGTCAGTGTACTTTTTTCATACTCATGGACACTGTAAATCTTCATGAATATCTGTTCAAATCAATTGCTTATTTCTCAAAACTTAGGTTATTTATAAGTTATTTTGTTTCATTTTGTTTGAGTATGGATGCAAGCCCATCCATGGTCAGATAAACTTTTTCTCTTAATATTTCCTTTCAGTCTTGTTTATCTTTGCATTTTCTTTTCTGGCAGTTTTCTTTTTTTTTTTTTTTTTTGGTACCAGGGAATTTGACAGTTTTCTTAAACTTTATGTAATGTGTTTTTTCTGACTGCTTTCAAGAATTTTTTTTCTATGTATTTCAGAAGTTTGATATATCTGGGATGATTTTCTTGCTTGAAGTTGCTTGATCTTTTTGGATCTGTATGTTGATGTCTTCCACTGCATTTGGAACATTTTCATAGATTATTCAAAAGAAAAATTTTTTTGAGATTTAAATTCTGTTTCTCTGGGACTGGTTTGCTTATATTTTCTCAATAGTTTTCCAGTTTATGTTTCAGATTGGATTTTTTTTTGGTCCTTTTGAGACAGGGTCCCTGTGCAGTTCAGGCTGACCCTGAGCTCACTTTGTAACCCAGGCTGGCCTTGAACTCGCAGCTATCCCTCTCGTCTCAGCCTCCTGAGTGTTGGGATATAGGGGTGCACCACCACGCCCAGCTAGATTGGATAATTTCTAATACTTTAATTTGAAGTTTAATAACTAATTTGCCATCTTCAATTTGTTGTTGACTTAGGCCAAGGAATATTTTTTTAATTATTTTAAGCTCTAGAATTTCCTTTTGGTTATTTTCTGTAGTTCATTTTTTTCCTGTTAAAATGAACAATTATTATGTGCCTTATTTTCTTAGAGTACTTGAACATATTTTATAATACCTGATTTAAAATCTTTGACAAATAATTGCATCATCTGGGTCATTTTACTGTTTTGTTTATGGATCACATTTTTCTTTTTCTTCCTATTATCACTGATTTATTATTGGATACTATTATTATTGGATACTGTGATGTTACATTATAACTGTAACATCACAGAAACTCTAATTCTGTTATTTTCTTCTGAAATGCAGTTTTTATTCCAGCAGACAGCTTGCTTCAATTCAGACTCCAAATTGTTATCTTCTTGGTATTACAACTGAAATCTTGCTTCATTTTTTTCTGCCTCAGGGTGCTGCATGATTATCGGACTTCTTTGTGTCTCTCTTGTATGCTTGTAACTTAACAGTGAGAGAAAGCTTTGGTTAGATTTTATTTGCATATATTAGGCTTCATTCCTTCGGCTTTCCCTCTCAGGTCTCACCACTCATTTTTTTGTCTACACTTCCTGCCCTCACCTCTATCTTCTGACACTTTAAGCTAGTAAGGCAAGGCTACCAGAGCTCTTTGTGGATAGGGATTGGGTGTATATGTCAAGCAAAAGGCTACAAGTTTCTAGATCTCAGTAGCTGCAGTTTCTGTCTTGTTTAGCTCAGTCTTCAGTGTCTTCAAGTAATGAATTTTAAAATGAAAGTTTGTCCAAAATTTATCTATTTATGATAAGGTTGGTCAACCCAAATTACTCTGCCAGTGCTATAAGTTAGAAAACTGCTGGTTCTGTTTTAGTTTATTAATTGTATTTAGGAACAAACTAATGATTACATAAATTTTATAGAAGTATAATAAATATAGGTGCCTGTAATCCCAGCACTTAGGAGACTAAGGAAGGAGGATTGCTGTGCATTTGAGGCCAGCTTGAATTACACAGACCATGTCTCAACAAAACAAAACAAAGCAAAACAAAACAATATAGATGAAGCATCATTAATCAGAAATTTCCACATGCCTCAAAATCTGAAACTTTTGGAGTGGGCAACATAATGTCAAAAGTGGAAAATTTCCCATTCAACCTCAGATGGTAAGTTGGAGTCAAAGATAGACAACATTAACAATGTTACATTTCTTCTTTTTTGAGAGAAGTTCTTGGCTAAGTGTTCCAGACTACCCTTGAACTCAATACTCCTGGCTCAGCCTCCCAGGTAGCAGGAATTATAGGCATACATGGTGCCTGAAAATATTATATGAGATTAGCGCAGGTTGGCCTTGAACTCAGGACAATCCTTCTGCCTCTCCCTTTCAAGTGCTGGGATTACAAGAGTGCATCATCACGTCCAGCCTGTATTTTACTTTCTAAATTAAATTATTTCTGGGCTGTTTATGTGGATAGGGATTACTTAATATGAAGACCAAATGGTAAGTGCTTTAGTTCCCTTAAAATACTCTTGATCTATGTACTGTAATTTATTAGTGTCCCTAGTGCTAGTGGACAGACTCCTATTGGATTCTCTAAGCCACTTTTATGCTCTAGTCCTCTGTCATAGTATAATGGTAATCAGGGTGTCCAGATTTCATAAGCCTTTGCCAGTCACTGAAATGTCATTCTTTATAGTATCCAGTGTCATGTGGAACATTTAATAGAGTCTCAATATTTATTTGACTGATAAAATGTAACATTTTGAAAATTTGAAAATTGTAGAGGCAAATTTTCAAATTGTAGTTTGGTCATGGTACTATTTCTATGTCTTTCTTTGTGTCAAGGTCTTTCATTACTGGTAAATTCAATATCCTGTGATAGCAGTTGGGTTGGTCCAATCTGATTTCAGAAAGTCTGGTAAAATACGTGAGTAAACAATATGAACTCTTCTGTGATTCTTTAATTTCATATTTGTCTCACAGTACTGATACTAGTATCTATAAGACCTGCAGGTTAGGTACTGGGAACTGATTTGGGGCAACTCTGGTGGCTGTCAACTGTGATTATTATTGTTGTTGTTAGTTAACTAGTTAAAAAACAAAGAGTTTTTTTGGTCCTAGTCTAAAGCTCTGAATTTTTTCTTAGATGCTATAATTAGAGTATTTTAATAACATAACTAAAGGGAAATATGGGGAAACAACATGAAGTAGGGACTGAGCTAGGTGGAGTGGCACATACCTGTAATCTCAGGAATACAAAGGCTGTGAGGCAGAAGGATACAAGTTTCAAGCCTAACCTGGTCAATTTAGACACAGGGAGAACATGTCTTAAAATAAAAATTTAAAAGTGGCTGCAAAACATATAGTGAGTATAACATTTAGGTAAAGGTTTTATATGTATTGATACTCTAGTTAGACTATGTTTGTATGAATCCTGATAGTAGGAGAATCTTACTATAGAAACACTTCACATAACCAGATAGATTAATCTGTTTTAAGTTAATTTGAAATCAATGATTGTTATTGCCTAAGTGCTGTCTGTATTGATTTAAAAAAAATTTTTTTTTTCTTGTCTTTAACAAAAGATTTCACTATGTATTTCAGGCTGGCCTTGAACTCCTGGCAGTCCTCCTGCCTTAGCCTCCTGAGTGCTGGGATTATAGATGTGCACCACCATGCCTAGCTCCCTTTCCTTCTGAAGTAGCCCTTGTGACTGTTTGGCTACCTAGGAATGGACATTAAGCTACAGGATACTATATATAAGAGATAACTTGCCTGAATTAAATTGTGGAATAAAAATTGATAGGGGAAGCTTTTTGAGAGACACTTAAGTGGCAGAAATGTTTGGAATTGGTGATTGTTTGAGTAGGGGGAGGGAGGTAAGGAGGTGTTATAAGACTAAAAGTGGGAGGCTGGAGCAGGAGGAGCATAAATTTGAACCCAGTGGGGGACTTAGTGACTCCTCGTCTCAAACAAAAAATAAAGGGCTGTGGATATGTATAGCTCAATGTGGAGACACTGGGTTCAATCTCCAATAACCCCCCACCCCCATCCCTACCCCTAGCGTTAAATCTTTGATTTCTATGTGAGATCATAGGACATGAAATGATATACCAACGCAGGTTTCATCCCGTCTTTACCAAGGAAGCAACTATTGTTCAGAGGAGGTAAAGTAAACTTGCCAAAGATTATTTAATTTAGAAGTAAAAGAAATAATATTCAGTCTTGATTCCAAAGTTTTTTATGCTGACCCAAACTCCTTGGAAACTCAGATTCAGAATGTTCAAAACAGAATAGCATCCTTCCTTACTTTTCTTTGTCTTTTTTCTTTGATCACTGGTTCCACTATCTTCTTATTGCTGATGTTTCCTCTCAAACCCAGAGATCAGGTTTGTACAGTTAGCTGTCTTTAGGATATTTAGCCAGCTCACCTCATTTTTCACAAAATGTGCAGTTTCTAGTTGGTGATTGGACGAAGGGCATTTATCAGCCACTTGGTCTCCTTTTTAATGGTGTGTGTGTATCCATGTGCATATGTGCATATTCGCATATGTGTGCTACCCTCGTGATCTGACTGGCCTATTCTGGCAAATGATCTGCTTTATGCTAGGGCCATTTAGCTCAAGTCACAATCCCTTTTATGAACCCTTTCTCCATGTACTGGAACAGGGTCCGCTCAGGTGCGCTTCATACACAGATGTATGCTAAGTAAGTACGCTAAGTAAGAGAAACATAGTTATTAACATAATAAGGGGTCAGATATCCTATGATGTACCCTTCTGTACGGTCTCTTTCTATTACTTTCCCTTTTGCATCTCATTATGAATTCATAGCTTGTCAAAGACTCGATTTATTCCATTTAGCTATAATTATTCTTTTTAATGTTCAAATTATAAAAGTCTGGCTTCTTAGTCCTTATAACACAACCTTGGCCTTTAAAAAAAGTAACAGACTTTTTGCTTTCTGACCCCAAGCTATTCCAAGTCCACTTCCTCCCCCTTACCTGTCCTCATTCCCTTTCTTCCTTCCTCTCTCCTTCCATCCTTCATCCCTCCCTTCCTCTCTTTCTTTCTTCAGGCTGTGTTTTTGAGACAAGGTCTCAGCATGTAGCTTAAGCAATTCTTATGACCCTCCTGCCTCAGGCTTCTGAGAGCTGGGATTTCAGGTGTGTGCCAGTACACCCAGCTCATCTAGATTTTCTTTCCCCTAAGACATGTTTCAACTATGTCCCTAAAACTGATTCCTGTTTATCAAGAGAAACTATTGGAGGACAAAGTCTATTCCACAGTAGAGTCAATGATAAGGAAAAAGAAATTATTGCTGGTCATTATAGTGACAGAATGAGAAACCATGTCTTTTAAGGGGCTATGTTAATAATGGTAGTCCAGTCACAAAATCTTTTCATACCTTATATTTTTCTTCTTAATGAGGTTTCATTGACCACTAATACTATTGTATTGACGTGTTTCTGGGGTATGTGTGTGTGTATGACTGGAGATTGAACCCAGGCCTCATACATGTTAGGCAAGCACTCTTAAGTGCTAAGCTACTTTTTTCAAATCTTACTTTTGAGAAAGGGCCTTGCTAAATTGCCCAAGTTGGTCTTGAGCTTATAAATCCTCCTGATTCAATTTCCTAAGTACCTGGGATTATAGGCATGCACCATCACACCTGACATATATTTCTTTTCTTTTTTTTATTTGTTTTTTAAATTTTTTTTAATTTAATTTTTTCCCCTCAAACCCCATTTTATTTTAAAGAGAGAAAAAAGAAAATTTCAAAGCACATCAATTAGGGAGCAACAATAGTGCATACATTGTGCATTGTCATCCCCAATTCATTCACCCAGAGCGCAAGACATCTGCATTCAGTTGTTCGAACAATACCAGCACAAATGTTTCTGTTCAGTGAACTCAGAGAAATTAGTAGTATAGCTATCTTTACTATTTTTTATATACTGATATACACACACATACACATGTTACTTTCTGCTTCTCACACTAGTGAAAATACGATGTTCACACATGTGTCTTATTTCACTTTTCAGTATGGTCTCAAGTTGTATCTATTTACCTATAAAAGTCTCCAATTTATCCTTCTTTTTGGCTGAGTAGTACTCCATTGTATAAAAATGGCACATCTTTTTTTATCTGTTTCTCAATAGCGACCTTTTTTTTTCTTTAGTACCAGGGATCGAACTTACAACCTTGCACTTGCCACACAGGCACTTGTATCATTGAGCTATATCCCTGGCCCCAAGTGACATATATTTCTATATGAATTTCTTGGTAAAATGAGAGAGGGAGTAGGAGAATTTTACTTAAAGCTCTCCTCTGCAAATGGGAAGGCAAGCAAGAGAGGGAGGAAGAGGAGGGGAAGGGGAAGTAAAAGTAATTAAGATATGTTATATACATGTACTGATTCCCCACAATGAATATTATTAGGTACTGTCAACATGTATTAAGAAAAATTTTAAAAATTTTATTTAAAGTTCAATTTCTTTCTTTCTTTGAGATGGGGTTTCACTATGCAGTTTAAGGAGTCAGGTTGGCCTTGAATTCACTGTATAGCCCCGGCTGGCCCCAGACTCATGGGAATCCTCCTGGATCAGCCTCCCAAGTGCTTAGCTTGACTTGTTTCAGAAATGTTAAACAGAATCAAAGTGAACACAAAGATTTTTCCCGTTACTTAAGAATTGAGCTGGGCATAGTGGCACAGACCAGTACTCTAGCATTCTGGGAGACTGAAGTAGGAGGATCATAAGTTTGATCCCAGCCTGGGCAATTATAAAAAAGTCTGGAGATATAGCTCAGTGGGAAAGCCTAGTCCAATCCTCAATACTGCAGTTAGAAAGAAAGAAAAAGACAAAAAGATAAGAAAGAAAAAGAAAAAAAATTGGGCTGGGTCACAAGGCCTTGGACTTCAAACCCCAGCACTGCCAGAATAAACAAAACACAGCAGTATTCAATCTAGTTACCCTAGTATGTCAGCATGGGATTTTATTTGAAAATTATTGACTGAATTATATTTATATCAAACAGGTTTTTTGTTGTTTTGTTTTGTTTTGAGGCAAGGTTTTGCTCTGCAGTTCAGAGTGGCCTTGAACTCTCTTTGCAGTCCAGGCTGACCTCAAACTTGCTGTGATCTTACTGCCTCAGCTTCCCAAGTGATGGGATTACAGGTCACACCATGCCTGGCCTATATCAAGCTGTTAATGTTTATAAAGTTCAAAAATTTTGGAAATGACTCGTCAAATCCATAGTGCTATTTTAAATAATTTGGTTTGATTTGGTGCTGAGATTGAACCCAGGGTATCACACAAGGAAGAAATATATTTAATTGCTGAGCTGTCCCTCCAGCTTTAATTGTTTTGTTTTGTTTAAATCCTTAAGGCCAGGTGTGATGATGCATGCCTATAATTCCAGCATTTGAGACACTGAGGAGGAGGATTGCTGCAAGTTTGAAGCCAACCTAGTTTACATAGTGAGGTCAAGTCCAGTCTGAATTACACAGGGTGACACTGTCTCAAAAAACAAACAAACAAATTTCTATTATTTTTAATATGAACCTTTTGCTTTCCTCTTCTCTTTGCCAGTTTGCTTTTATATTCTTTGGAAACAAAAATATTTTTTGTGAGATTGTAATTTTCAGTATTACAGATCACCTTGTAGACAGTTAAAAATAATTAATACCCCTACTTTATTATATTGGATGTTTGTCTTTCTTGGGCTTTTAGTTAGCTAATGAAAGAATATACTGGACATTTTTGGGTTTTAGTTGGATTTTACATAGCTTACATTTTAATTATTTGGTTCTTCACTGTTTCTGTTAACCCATAGCATTATTTTAATAAATATTATAATGCTAACCTACTAAAAATAATTTGTGTAAGTTTGTATACATTGAAGGACAGTGTAAAGCTTATATATAAATGGATGTTATTAATCAGATCCTTTCCCCTACAGTAGTAGACATTGAACTCAGGGCTTTCACACCAAGTTACACTTTCAGCTCTTTTTATCCTATATTTTGAGAGTGGATTTCACCAAGTTGCTTAGTTGTCTAGGCTGAGCTTGACCTTGTGATGCTCCTGCATCAACTTCCTCACATTATCTTTAGTCTTTTTGGTGCTTTTTCAATTGTTGGTTGCATTTCATATAATTTCTGTGGATATATAATTACATTACTGACCTTCCTGTTTGGTGACTCATTTGCTTATCATAAACTTAGACACTACTAGATTTTTAAATTTTTTAAGAATTGTGTATTTCGCTTTGCTGTACTGGGATACCACATGTAAGAGAGACCCTAAGTAGCTCAGACGTTAGCTTTATGAACTTGCTTGATTGTAGGCTGTCTGTGGGGGACCCTGGGGGACCTTAGAATCCTGCAAAGAAAGTGAAATACTTTTGAGGATGTAGCTCTGAACTTCACCTGGAGGAATGAATTTGCTGGATTTTTTTCTAGAAGATGTTCAGAGATGTGATGCCAGAAACCCTAGCTAGCTTTAATAGGAAAAAAATGAGAAGACCAGAACTTTGAAGATGATTACAAAAATCCCAGGAGAAATTTAAGAAGTCAAATGGTAAAGAGTCTCTTTGTACATAAAGAAGAAGGTAAATGCACAGAAATTTTCTGCAGGATTGCAAATGCTATTGTGAACAAGGAAATGCCTGAAGTTAAAAGTTTTTTTAAAGCCATTTGTACAAAGTCCTCACTAATTGATCCCTAAAACTGAATAAATGTGCAACAGTCTTCAGTTGGCACAAATGGAAGAATCCACACTGGATTAAAACCTTGTAAATGTGAAAAAAACATAACAACGTTGTCAGTTGAAACACATAGTTCAGACTGGATGTAAATCACATAAGTTTGTGATATATGGAAAGAAACCTTATATATGTGAAGAATGTGAGCCAGATGTGATGGCACATACCTCCATAATCCCAGCACTTAGAAGGCTGAGGCAGGAGGATCACCATGACTACAAGGCCAATTTGGGATATATAGTGAGGTCAAGGCCATTGAAGCATTAAAGGACTTGTCTATTAGCAGTATAGGAAAGTTTCCAGTTTTTCCAGTTGCTTTTGAAGACATAAAAAAATACACAC
The DNA here is from genome assembly GCA_004027455.1 of Hydrochoerus hydrochaeris. NCBI lineage: Eukaryota > Metazoa > Chordata > Mammalia > Rodentia > Hydrochaeridae > Hydrochoerus > Hydrochoerus hydrochaeris. The sequence goes on from PVLA01009966.1 coordinate 13,217, forward strand.
TGTAGAGAAGCCCTATGAATTTAAGTATTGTGATAGTATTCACTTGTTCCAGTTCTCTTGAACATAAAAGGATCCACAATGGAGAGAAATCTTATTTCAGCAATATGGAAAGTATGAAGTTCTAGTTCCTTTAGAGGACATACAAGAACTCATAGTGGCGAGACACTCATGAATGTAGACAATGCGGGAGACTACTAATTACAGGTCCTTTCAAGAACATGAAAGAAGTTACAGTGGAGAAAAACCATTTCTATGTAAGAAGTGTGGTAAAACTTAGTTGTGTAGGTAGCTTTCAACATGGATGAACTCTCAGTGCAGAAAAACCCTTTGTAATTTAATCTGTGGGAAAGCCTTCATGTTGAAAGGATTCACAAAATGAGAATTCCTAAATGTAGACTGTGAGACTGCTTTACAATAATGACCTTGCTTGCAGACATGAGAATGCAAGTGGAGTGGACTTGAATCAGTGTGAAGCATGAAACACCTCTGTAGTCATGTGCATTCAGTTCACAAAGGAACTCACAATGGTGAGAAACTCAATAAATGTGCAAAAGTCTTCAATTGGCACAAATGTAAGAATCCACACTGGATCAAAACCTTGTAAATGTGAAAAAAAAATATAAGAAAGTTGTCAGTTGAAACAAGTAGTTTCAAAGCCTCGTGAAAATTCCTCATATAGTGGAATATGTTAGATGTAAGTAAAATGAAGAGCTTGATGCAAAGTAATTTATGTAGAATGTTCCAGAAAATACATAACCTAAAGGAAATATCCCAAGAGTTGTAAGTATGTACTGTTTTTCAAGGGCTTACACACACACACACACACACACACACACACACACACACACACTTTCTTTTTTCAGACAATGCTATGTGTGTGTGTAAATGTGATGGGGGTCTGACCTTGTTGCCCAGATGACCTCAGGTAGTCCTCCTATCTCAACCTGCTAAGTAGCGGTAGCAGTCTACAGGTATACACTACTGTGCCCTGCTACAGCTGACATTGCTAATGGAATTTTAAATTTTATTATTATTTTATTTTAATTTTTTGTGTAACTTGAAATTGAACCTAGGGCTTTCACACTAGCCTACATCCTCATCCCATTAGTTTGTTTGTTTTGAGGTGGCATTTCACTGTGGAATTCAGACTGCCCTTGAACTTGCTGTGTAGCCCAGGCTGGCCTCAAACTCTAGGTAATCTTTCTGCATCAGCCTCCTGAGTACTGAGATTACAGGAGTGTGCCACCATACCTGGGTTATTTTTTACTTTGAGACAAGGGCTCACCAGTTGCTAAGTTACCCAGGCTGGACTGAAACTTTCAATCTTTCTGCCTCAACCTCCCAGAGTGCTAAGATTACAAGCCACTATGCTCAGTTTATGTTTTTAAAATTTTGGTTTTTTTTTTTAAGTAAGACATCTGTAGACTTTTTTAGAAGGGTTTATTAACTGTTTCAGGTAACCTTGAAAGATTAACAACTATCTTTACTGCAAATATCCCATCATAATCACAGACTGTATCACAAACTTAGAAAGTTTATCAGTGTGCAACATTTTTCCATTGCCCTCTATAGTTGTCATGTGCTTACCACTAATGGTATGTTTTCTTTATGTGAGTTTTATTTTTCATGCTTATATTGTTACAACTTTTACTTTTGAATGTGATTTGTTCTTCCTTCGTCATACCAAAAGATAAACCACGCTGTTCTGAGTGCCTTCTTGTTTGAGGTTACCGGGAGCATACCTTTTGTCACATAGGATGTAATGAAGTATAATAATAAAATTGCCCACAAACCATAAGTGTACCAGCCAATGAATTCTGCATAGAATTTCTGACTGGGTTGGTGTTTATTTTGGGGGAATCAGTTACTATTTGGTATAGTGAGGTGTCTGTTGAACGCACTAGAGACGAATATAGTCTGTCTTTGGTAGTCACAATGTAACCACACAAGGTTCAGTTTGCAACTTGGTGAGACCTCGAGATATGTATGTATGTATATATATATATATATATATATATATACTAAAGGCTGGGGATAGTTTAGTGTGATGGCCATAGATTCAATCCTAGTACTGGTTACAAAAAAATTTTTTAAAGGGAAAAAAGAAAAGAAAAGCTTTTCCAGACTACAAGTGAGAATTACAGCCTAGAAAGTCTCAAGAAGACATAAATAATCAGAGTTTTTATGTTGATTAAAATTGACTGTGGGTCTTTGCTGTATTTGGGGTTTTTGGCAAGCACCCTTCCAGGTATGACCTTCTCCTGTAACTTAGAACTAAGATATGCTCAGAAAGGATTTGTGCATTCCTAACTAACTCTAGTGTGTAGTTAACTACTTAAAACACAGGCTTTGGGGGCAGCTAATCCTTAAGAGATAGAACATGCAGGAGCAAAGAGAATCTTCTGAGAATTGTGTGCTTTTAATAATCTTACCTGGGAGGTGGAAATAACAGAGAAAGTCTTAATTCATGCACAGTACCGGTCACATTAGTGAGAAAAGAATTGTGCTCATTTTTATGATTCAGAATGCATTCTGTTTTACCAGTTTTAAGACACATTTGTAGGATGTCTTGATTCAACCTAGTTATTGAGGAGCAGTCTTAGCTTTTGGATGTACAATATGTGAATTGTCTCTGATTAAGTCTTGCTTGGCCTTGCTGTGGGTGAGAAGCTGACTTGAGTCTTCTGATCATATTTTTGCCTTATTATGTAAATAACAAATATTTCCTGCAATGTATTGTACACTGTTCTCCATAAATACAATGCTGCTCAGCCTCCCATGGGATTACATTCTGATAAACCCTTGGTAAGGTGAAACTGTACCTATACAGCTGACCATCAAAACAGCCTGCATCTGAGCTGTACCTTAAATGGATTCAGGTTACATTCAGTAGTCTCTAGCTGGGCAAAGTAGTCTGTCTAACACAATGCCTATTTTATAAAAGTATTGGGTATCTTATATAATTCATTGAATATAGTATACTGTCTATCATTCTTATACCCCTGAACAGGTGGTGACTCATCTAAGAATGTAGTAAGATGCCATTTCATTCCAGTGACCAGAATTTGTCTTCTTTAACGTAAGCACTGTTGTAATGTCCTGACCAAAGTATTCACTGAATGCGTATGTTGGTTGAAAGTTATCTTTGTTCTCTGTTGTGACAGTTGTCACCAATCCCTTTTTTGTCAGAACAGTCATTCAGGGCAAGTTGGATTTGTGCTTCTGGGCCTCAGTCGCTCATATTTGGCTCAGAATAAGCTTGTTTTCTAAGGGTCCTTATTTGGTATTTACAGTGGCAAACAGTTTGGCTGAGTTATTTGTGTGTCATGGGACATTGTGGAAGGTAGTGTTTGGTGGCTGCATGACTTCTTTTGCTGGCTTATCATAAAAGGTGAAGAGAGAAAGGACTTAAATGATGGATGTTCTGATCAAAAGGGAGGTAAATGATGATGTGGAAAACTGTCAACCTGGCATGTAAAGAATCAGCATCCGTGAGGAGATTATCAAAGATGTGTCAAAGTGCCTATATTTAGGAGAGTAGTATGGACAGGAGGAGGCCATGTGCTGCCCATTAGTGGGAGAATGACACTGAAGGTAGCATTGAGATCTTCTGAGCTGCCCTGGCCACTAGAGTGCTTGTTTACTTAGACACCACTTTGTCTGGTGTGCTTAGTCTGCGCCCAAGATTTCCCTTTCTCCTAGTACACCATGCTGCCAAGATCTCTGAGGTCCATAAAGCCCAGGTTTCCAAGTGTCACAGCCAGTGCCAGGAGTCAAACTTGAAGACAGAAGCAGAGATGTTCCCCTCTGCCAGGGTAAGGCCTCCTCTTCTCAGTCATAATAACATTAATTTAAAAAAATCCCAGTTTTGTCATTCAGGAGATGGTTCATCCCTCCCTTTTTCAGTTCCATCCCCACTTCCCTCTACAAGGGTAGCCCAGCAGGGCATGCGGGAGTACAGTTGAGGGCCCTGGGCAGCTGTCCTCAGTAAACATGTGCAGGTGGTGCTTGCACAGGGGGTCCCCAGGATCCCCTTGGAGCATAGCGTTGACCTCAGAGCATCCTAGTCTCATTCTTGAGTCCTGAAACACTGGGGCTGCTCAGGGGAGGGCTCCTTTACAACTTGTCAGTTTGGTCAACATGTCCCTGCTGTGGCCAGAGGCCTCTCACTGTGACTCTGGCCATACCTGCCAGGTTAGGATTAGTGTTCCTGATTCTCCTGTGAGATTCTGGTTACCAGATGCAGGCCATGAACTGCATACTCAGGATGCTACTCATTTGCCTGTTGGTGGAGCTGTGTGGGGCACAGCCACACTCTTGAGTCATGGAGGCAGAGGTCACTAGGCCACTGTCAGGGCTGAAGGGAAGGCTCATGATACTGTCTCTGTGCCCTCTCAGCTCATTAAGAAAGGCAAATCCCACAGTTTGAACCACTGATCCTTGCCAATGGATGCCAGTTACTTTCAGTTGGGAGAGAAAATGAGAGAGCACAGGGCTGGGCAGCCTATGAGGAGCCTCACCAAGGTCACTTGCTGGGTGCTCTGCAGCCAGATGGTGTCATCCATGGAGCTTATGGCTAAGCAGTTAGAGTGGAGTCTGACAGTCCACATCCGACAGGTGTCCTGCATAGCTCCTCAGCGGGTACGAGGGATGGAACAACCACAGACGAGTGGTGTGATCATGGACCCTTTGAAGCACAAGGGCTGAGTCCAGGTCCACACAGGGCAGGCCAGCCTTGGTACAGACAGGGTTGGTAAAACTCCCCAGATCCCACTACTGGATGGACATGTCCTCAGAGCAGAGAGCAACCCTGAGCTGTCCACAACAAAGCATATGCTGCATTGTAACCCACTGTGACCCACAGGATCTTTATCTCTGTACTTGGGCCATCCTCATCCTCCCCTTCCAGAATGTCACAAGCCAAGCAGATGCTTGAGGTACCCATGTGGTGGGACTCTGGTTTCAGCTTCTTGGACTATACTCATTTTTTATGTAGGATTTGTGAAACCCAGCAGCAAACAGTTTGCTGTCAAGGGGGTTTCTGTAGTGTTTAGCAGCTGCCCCTTGTTATAGAAGGTGTAGAAGTAGATGGTGGTAAGGAGGGGGGCCTGTCCTAGGCATGGTGATGGTCTCCTCCAAGGCCTCAGGGGTTCCTCCTGCAGAATGGGGCTGGGCACATCCAAGGGCTCCAGGCTGCTGCTCTCACAGGGAGGAGCCTGCTCTGGTGTAGAGTTGGTAGTCTATTGTCAGCAGGCTGCACATCCAGGTGGATAGGTAAGATGAGGACCTCGCTCAGGGCAGTGTTTCCAGTTTGGAGGTAGTGGATCAAGTAGTTGTAGCTGTCTTCCTGGAGCCAGAGCGTGGACTTGCTATCCAGGCATGCACAAAGTTTGAAGTTGGATCTGCTGTCTTGGGTAGTCTGGGTGGTCTGCAGCCGTTCAGTAGCATCCTTCTGGCTTGCATTCTGTGGGAACATTCCACTGGAAGGCTGTAGAAACTTTCCATTGTGCTGTTTACAGTGCCTTGGGGCAGGTTGAGATGGAAGAGAGGCATAATTTCAGGGAGTCAGAGTCTGAAAAAATTCTGCAGCTGTCCACACTGCACTTGGTATTGCTGGGGTTCTGCTTGGCAAGAAGCTGTAGACACTGTTTTTGCACAGTTAGATTCTGACTGGATTGTAGAGTTGACTGCTATCCTCTCAAAAATCTTAGACAGATGCAGATGCAGCCCTTGCTTCCGGAGGCTGCCTGAGACCACTTACTACTGAAGTAGGTGCTTGAAGTAGCAGGACACTGCCATCTGGACCTACTCGGTAGGTGCCTACTGGTTTCATGCCTCTTGGCAAGGGACCGCAGTGGCCACAAGGGGCACCATTGCTCACTTATACTGCTGCACATGTGCCCTGGCCCAGCATACCTGGCGGCCCCAGCCTCCCCAGCTGCGGCTACTGGAGCTAGGTGAGGTGCTGCTGGAGCCCGGGCCACGTACGCAGGTGTCTGCACCGCTGTCACCCAGGCCCTGAGAATCATTTTTAGGTAAAAATAATTATACAAATAAAAATTCCTTAAAGATGTCTCAGATGTTAAGAGACCTAGATTTTGGAGCATCTGTGAAAAGAATATCATAGTCTGGAACTCAAATATGACAGTATCTGCAGGAGCGCGATCTGTGTGGTGGTTTCTGAGGAGACACGTGGTTGTTAAATGAGAGTGTGGTGTTTACAGATGTCACAGGAGGCAGATCAGTTTTCCACTTCTCAAGACAGTTGTTCACCAGCCTCTTCTTTACAGCTGGGAATCATACCTTCATTGTGGTTTAAAGAAAATGTTGTAAGTGGCTGTGGCTTGGCAAGCCGTAGCCACCCCAGGGCAAGAACCATATCAGCATTTCCTGAGATCCACGACGTACCATGTTGGACCTTGGGGCGCTGGGAAAACGGGCAGCCAGTTCACCCCTCTGGTAGGTGGCTGTGAGCCTACCAGGGTGTGGGATAAGAATTGAACATCCATCCCGACCCCCCTCCAGCAAGTGAGAGCTGGAGATCTGAGCAAGTCTTGTGAGTTTGACTATATGTGATATAGCAAATAAGGGGGATTTTCTTTTGCCATCTCTTTGAGGGCAAATATTTTTATCTCTGCTTTGCTGTGTTTTGATCAAGGGTATTGCTCTATTCAGTATTCTCTTCTTGTAATTTCAGTATTTCCTTCAATATTGTTCTGCCTGATTGAAGGAACAACTATTGTGAAGAAAACCAGATGTACTATTGTACCTGTTGCTGTTGTCCCAGTGGCCTGCTGTGAGGTTCTGTGCCAATTTCACTGCACTACCTCAGTTGGATATGTCCTGTCTTGTTCTGCTATATTTTACTAGCTTCAAAATAAAATAAATAAATAAAAATAATAATAATAAGTAAGAAAAATAATTTTTTAAAAGTAAATAACAAAACAGATCAGCAAGGTAGTGAGCAACCTGAAACATGATATAACTAAACAGATAATGGACTTAAAAAGCAAAAGGAGGAAAAGCAGGTGCTCTAAAGGATATAACTGCATGTATATTTAAGGGGGTAGGATTGATAATTATGTTGCTAAGTTTTTGTTGGATCAGAGAACGGGGAGAATGGAGCTGTTTGCAGCTTCACTGTTTGAATGTCCACTTTGTGTGCTTTGATTTTGTAGCTTGAACAACTACATCCAGGAAGACAGTATGTAATGTATCAACAAGTGATTGCTTACTGTTCACTTTTTTTGAAATTCTATATTGTTTCTACCCTTTTTTCCCCCCTATTTTGCATTATTTTTCCCTTCTCTTTAAATAAAAATTTAAAAAAAAGAAAATGTTAACAATGAATTAAAACAGCTGCATGCCAAATGGCGCTGGGGTCAGAATTGTGGTACACTTTATTTCTGTTCTCACTTCTCTGTCCCTGCCAGACAGTAGTCATTTCTGATTCTCTAAGTCAGTGGGAATTGTAATTCTGTATTACTTTACTATGATGTTTCCTTAACAATATTTTGACAGTTTCAGAGTTATTACATGTGGCAGTGGTTACCATAACATTACCCTTCACAGGCATAACTATCACAAATATTAAGATAGCTGACAACTTTCAGAGGAGCAGAGATATGAGGGAAATTATGGAACTTTCATGTGCTGGAGCTGGAAGGAGCCTTTGAGGATTACAGTGGTCCTCCCTCCCTCATTTGTGGTTTCAGTTGTAGTTTCAGCCTGAGGTCAACTGTGGTCCAAAAATATTAAATGGAAAAGTCCAGAAATACACTTTTTGGGGGATTTTTTGAGACAAGGTCTCACTATGGAGATCAGACTGGTCTTGAACTCACTATAACCCAGGGTGACCTCAAACTGATAGTGACCTTCCTGCCTCAGCCTATTGAGTCTTGAAATTACAGGTGTGTATGCCACCACACCCAGCTAGAAATACATAGTTTATAAATTTAAAATTCTAAATGCCAGGGAAGTGAATCATTCCTTTTGTCTCAGTTATCTGTGTTATATGTGCTACCTACCTGTTGATCCCTTAGCCTTTTGGGTTATCTGATCAATTCTCTTGGTATTTAGGGTTAGGTGCTATCCAAGGTTCCAGGTATCCTTGAATGTCTTATAGAGAATTCATTTTGGTTGGTGGAGAGGGTACTGTACTTTATAGTCCTTTCATTTAACATGGGTTAATTTGTCTACCTTTGAAGACTACACAAACTATCCCAAACAAGTAACAGCAGTTTCTGGAAAGATTTTCATAGGTAGCAATACTTTATATAGTGTGCAACAGAGACCCTGGGAGGGATTTTTCATTGATTTCAACTTTAGTATACCCTTCTCATATTCTGCTTTTTTAAATTTTTTTGAGATAAGATTTTGCTATGCAGTTCAGACTGGCCTTGAACTCATTTCATAGACTCAGACTGGTCTTCAACTTGCAGTGATCCTCCTGCCTCAGCCTCTCTAGGGCTGGGATTACAGATGCATGCCACCATGCCTGGCTTTTTTTTTTAACTAAACCTTCAGCTAGAAAAATATCTTATTAAAGTAGTACATTCTTAGGATTTTGCTGTTGTGATATTATGGTGTAGCAAGAAATACATATTTTGTCTTCGACCATTGTTCTTATAGAGCTTCTAAAATCCTTGTACAAATCCCCAGTTTATAAAGATTTGGGGTGTTAACTTTCAGATACAAATGAACATCGCATTACGAACATTTGTAGATGAGAACAAATAGTGGGAGTAGCTCATGTGTCATTTTAAGGTAAATGTAAAAAGTTATTTTTGTGTGTACTTGGTTTGTTATGCTTTGCAGTATATATTTGTGTCAAAGGTGTGTAAGACTTTATTGGACTTTATGAATGACTTCAACTTACTTCAACTCCCTGAATGGGACTCATTCATTGTATAATTTCCTGAGTAATAGGGGCCCTGCAAGAATTTTTATTCTGCTGCTTGGTCTTTGATAACACTTCCTAGGACTCTTGGTGGGTTCCTGGATGCCTCTAGAAGGGGCCAATAGCCAGCCATGTGGCCCAAGGCTTGGAACTAGCGGCCCTCCAGCATGTGAAGGGTGAAGGTTGAGTTGCTTACTGCAGTCAGTGGTGTAGTCAGTCATGCCTGTGTAGTGAAGCCTCCATAAAAACCCAAAAGGACGTGGTTCACAGGGGCCTCTGGATAGCTGAACACGTGACAGTGCCTGGAGAATGGCATGACAAAGAGGGCCTGGAAGTTCCCTTTCCACATGTCCTGCCCTGGCCACCTCTTCATGCAAGCTGTCTGTCTCTATCTGTTGTAAAAATCCTTTATTGGTAAACTGATAAATGTCCATGGAGTGTTTTCCTGAGTTCTGTGTGACATTCTAGCAAATTAAAGGAGGGGGCTTGTGGGAATCCAGATTTATCCCCGGGATGTCAGAAGTATAGGTGACAAGATACTACTTGTCATTGGTGTCTGAAGTGAGCGGAAGTAATGTGGCCTCCACTTTGTGAGATTTGACACCCCTGGAGAGTCACTTCCAGAATCTGTGGTCAAGTGTTGTGTTGAGTGAAACCGGAGAGCAGTGGATCCAGTTTGGTTTTTCTTGTTTCTCAAAGCTGTATTAAATCTTTCCTTACATGGAAGGCTTCTGAGACATTCCTGTCTGTAAGGCTGGGTTAGCAAGTAATGATAGGTGGCATATAAGGCTCTGCGGATCTTCATCCACAAGAACACTTAACCAAGAGGGCAAGCAGGAAAAGGGGTTAGAGTTAGGATGAAGAATCACCCAGAAGGCTCATAAAATCATCTCTTAGAAATACCAGAATGTACTGTGAATTACCTCATTCAAAAGAGGGACTCTGCTACTGGTATCATCAGAAACTTAATGATATAACACTAGTGTGCAGAGCAGGAAGTGGGCTAAGCACAGTGGTGCACACCTGTAACCCTAGCTTCTCAGAAGGCCAAGGCAATAGGATAGTAAGTTTGAGGCCAGCCAGGGCTACATAGTGAGATCTTGTTTCAAAAAAAAAAAAAAAAGACTGGACCTGTAGTTCAGTGGTAGAGCACTCCAGGGTTTGATTCCCAGTACTGTACCACAAAAGAAAGAAAATGGGAGATGACAGATTCTTCAAATGGACATGGCACACAATTACCTTTTGCCCCCAGCAGCATGGCAATGTCCAGTTTAAGAGGTTTAGTTGTAAATTCTGCAAGTTGCATGAAGCCTGGATTCATTCCCACCCTTGAAGGCAAATCAAACCAAACCAACCAACCAACCAAACCCCAACAAACTATAAGCCTCAGCTACTTGTAATTAAGGTCAGTTTAGCACGAATGGCCCTTGTACATCCTGCACCATCTCCAGGAAATGTCCTCCTCCTTCCAGTTTTTTCTCTTCATCATCAGTACATAATTCATAGATTTGGTCACCTGGGTGCCTATGAGGGGTGCTCTGGTCTTCTCCCCTCCTTCATTCCTCCAGCCCAGTAATTCTAGTCTCCTGAGTGGTTCTGTTTTTCAGTCCTTTAATCCTTCCATTTGCTTTTTTTCCCTACATTAGGGGTCAGACATGCAGTTGCCTACAGAAATTATGGATGCGTCCTAACGTTAAAGACTGTAACAAGTTGGAGAGTCCCCAGCTACAGGGGACAGCTATTTTTTGGTTCTAGTTGTTGCTGTGGTGGCATACAGATCCCTCCTTGCCAGATATAAGATGTTTCCAGAGAACTTGGAATCTGAGAGTTTAGTGGGCACTAAAAGAAATGGTAACAGTGTTTACACATTGCCATTTAATTCACATTTTTAAAACATAATGCTACTCTTGGTGCAGAATTTGAAACCTCTGCTCCAGATCTTATGTAAGTTTGGAGCTCAGAGTTGCCCAGTGTTAAAGATTTGATAAGATAAAGGAGGCATCTCTGGTATCCTGTCAGTTATCAGAATTGCTTTCTGGTCAGTTGCAATTCTTTGACATCTTTCTTGAAATATTACATGTCATTTCTGAATGAAAGCAGTTGAGAAAAAAATAATATTTTGGTTTGAGACTGCCTGGTGTTTTTCCTCCCTCAAAGAGGTTTTCACAAAAAGTCTTAAAATTGAGGACTAAAAATCTGCATTTCTAAGGATATGATTGTGCAGGATAAAGATGGGTCTACATAGCACTTGGGGTCTTAAAGTTTTTGTTATATAAAAAAAAAGTGCTCTACCGGACAGTGTGGTAACTCTACCTGTAACCCTAGCACTCAGGAAGCTGAGACATGAAAATTGCTGGGACTTTGAGACCAGTCTGGGCTACATGGTGAGTCAAGACCAACCTGGACTATAATAGTGAGACCCTGGACCCTGCTGAAAAAAAAATAGCAAAAACAAATGCTGTAACCCACACTTTTTTTCTAAAAAAAGACACTCTTGCTATGTAATTTAGGCTGGTCTTAAAATCAATGTGCATCTCAGGCTGGCCTGAAAATCCTGGCAATGTTAATGCTTCAGCCTTCTGAGTGTACCGCTATGCCTGGTTGCCAAGGCTGATTTTGAACTTGTGATCTTCTTGGAGGCCCTCAGCCCCTCAGAGTTCTGGGCTCACAGGTGTGGGACCCATACCCAATTCTGTGTATCATGATCTTAAAGTTGCTGGGCAAAATATTTATGTGACTTTATCAACATGTTAGAGAAAGGAATTTTGTTTTCCAGCTTCTAGATGGAATAGATGGAATATTTAAAGTGGGTCTAAAATGTTCCTTATCCCTCTCTCTTCCTTTTTTTTTCTAGGTTTTCAAAACAAAAATAGAGTTGCAATCTTAGCAGAGTTGGACAAAGAAAAAAGAAAATTACTTATGCAGAACCAGTCTTCAACAAATCATCCAGGAGCTAGGTATTAACTGTTACTTTCTGGTGCTCTTATTAGCCATATATTTCAACATAATATGCTAGCAACATTCTTTGGAGGTCTTCTTTCACTATTAGGACAGGCTTAACATTTTACAGTGTTTTCCATGGCCAGTACCCTACTTATGTTGAGAGTCTTATTAATTCTGTGATACCATGTGCCACCTTTCATCAGAATTGCTATTTTCTGTAAGCTCTTTGTCTTGCATTTTTTTTTATACTGCTAGTGTGTAGCACATAGCCAAACACCCAGTAGCTGCTGTAAGATCTGGTGGATAAGTACCTCTAAATTTGGTTATTTATTCATAATAGTTCAACCTATGTGGAACATGACTAAGGTAATTCATTTAATTATTCATGGTTTTACTATTGATGAATATATGATTTGTTTTTAACTGTTTTTAAGAATAATGCTAATAAGGATCATGATAATTGTAGTACCTCAAATCTGTTTGAAAGTAAGGGGCTGGTGGGCTTAGTGCTGCATGCCTGAAATCCTGGAACTTAGGAGGCTGAGGCAGGAGAATCACCAGGAGTTCGAGACCAGTCTGGCTACATAGTGAGTTCAAGGCCAGCCTGAACTCCACAGCAGGACACTGTCAAAAAAAAAAAGGGGGGGGGGTGGGGGTTATCAGCCATCAATTATAAATGTTAAAAAGATTATTTTAAATCTCACTTTCTTCATATAAATTAGTGTAAGTAGTGGCAGAAAGAGAAAGAGAGCCTACTTTATCCCTATAAAGAATATACAGTGAGGGGCTGAATATTCAGTGGTCAAATGTTAATGGGTATGAGTCCCAACACCACAAAAAAAAAAAAAAAGAAAGAAAAATGTCTTCTGGAGATTTATTTATAGCATGATGAATATAGTTAATAATGATGTGATTATACCTGAAAGTTGCTAAGAGAGATCTTTAATGTTCCTACAATAAAAATAATCAGTATGTGAGGTGACAGATATACTAATTAGCTCAATTTAACCATTTCACAATTATATAAATACCAAAACATGTTATCCATCATAAATATATATCTCAATTAAAAATTATTTACTACCATTAAAATAAACGAAGGTAAGGATGCATCTGCCTTAAGCAGTGAAGTAACTGAGCTCTCCGTTTCAGCATTGCTCTCTGCAGGCCCTCTCTTAATAAGGACTTCTGGGACCATGCTGAGCAGCAGCATATCACAGCCCAACACAAGGCAGCTTTGCAGGTAAGCAGCATGTAACTGACACTCTCTCCTTGGAGCTTTCCTGGGTCTGAGAAGCCAGCACAATACTTATTTTGTATTTCAGTGAAGCAGTATCAATAAAAATGTTCCATATACATGAAATTGCAGTGGTTTGCTGATGTTCAGTTGTGCCCAAGGGATCTGAAGGACCAATACAGCAGTAATGAAAGTATCTTTTATGGTGTTGACACAGTCATGATTTATTTTGTGCTGTATCTGCCATGGGATTGCTTGTGCACAAGAGTTTAGGATAGTTGGATGATCTGGAAAACTGAAATGGCTAGTTTTAATAGTATATGTCATTACATTATTTGGTTTTAAATTTTTGTTTGGATTTTTTTTTAATGGTCAACTCTTTGAAGGCTAATTCTTAACATGGAATTAGAATGTGATACTTCATTAACTTTAAAGTGTGGGGATTATAATAGTGCCTGGTGCAGTTTGTTGATCCAAATTCTGTGTTATTGTCCATCTCTGTGTCTTTAAACAAAATGAACAGCATAAGAAATGAGTTTTAAATCAGTTTGGTCTCAGCCATTCTGGAAGGATAAGTAATTGTAACGTCATGGGTGTGATTCCTTTTTTAAAAAACTGTGATTCTTAATAGCTTAATTGCTTTTTTCTTTTTAATCTCAGCATGCTCACACACATTCATCCGGATACTTCATAACTCAGGACTCTGCATTTGGGAACCTTATTCTCCCCGTTTTACCATGCCTTGACCCAGAATGAAGAAAATATCTGTGATGAAAGTGACTTTGTAATCTCAGAGGCCAAAGTTATTCTCACTCATTGCTGCACAAACAGACTTTCAGAATTTTGGTAGACTTACATATTTGTTGCTTCTTTAAGAGAAAGGAGTACATAAATGAAAGCAAAAAGAAGGAGAACCAGGATGATGGGAGCTTGGAAGCTGTATCGTTTGAGGACTTGATTATGCAGCCCATAACTGTAACTATTTTGTGATGTTATTTGTCTTTTAGCTCTAAATTGAATAGTCACCTAATATGAGGCTCTACCCCAACAAGTTGGGCTGAACATACTATGTCTTCAGTTGACTTTTTTTTTTAAATCAGTACTGGGGATCAAACTCACAACCACATGCTTGCAAGATGGGCGCTTATGCTGCTGAGCTAAATCCCCAGCCCTACAGTTGACTTTCAAGAACCACTTATAATACATATTAAAGAAATGAGGATTTTTTAAATGTTAACCAATAGCTTAAATAAATTCATATTTATAACTTATAGGATTGACATGGTATTATTTTTTTAATTTAGGGTCAGCATATCATGCAGAAATATTCTTTGTGAACTCCTAACTAGTTACCCTGTTCTTTGTTTTTTTTTTCTGTTTTCCATTTTAAAAGAAAGCTAACAATAAGACTAAATTACTAACCAATCTTAATTTCCTTTAAAAAATGCCATTATAAATGATGTAACTAAATGCTATTAAAAACAGTAAGAAATGTGGTGACCTCAAATTTTGTACATCTCTTTTAATGGTGCTGCATAAATGGTGTGCCTGTGTGATACTACTTTCCTTTTTAGAAAAATGTAAACACTTAAAATTATGCAAGTTCAGGCGGCCATGGCAGTGCACACTTAAAATTCCAGCCACTTGAGAGGCTGAGTCAGGAAGATTGCAAGTTCAAGGACAGGTTGGACCACTCAGTGAAACCCTGTCTCAAGATTTAAAAAACAGCTAGGGATATAGCTTAACAGTAATATGCTTACCTAGCATGTAGAAGACCCTGGGTTCAGTCCTCAGTACCAAAAAGAAAAAGAAAAGAAAGTTGATACCCTTTTTAAATCACTTTAAGTAGGAAGGAGTAGATTAAGCGATATGTTCAATATGATATATCCATAACAGAATCTAGGGTGCTCATTTATATATACAGTCCCCACTACCCCACCCTACCTAGTCCTATAAAATTAGGATCTGATTCAAAATAAAGTCCAAATACAATAGGTTAGAGAAATCTCTAACATTTTTTCAACATTTTCACGACCAAAATTATATTTTACACTATATTACAGATACAGGTTTTGAGGGTCCCTTCCCAAGGATTGATCCCAATGACATGTATGTACTGAGTGCATACCCAGCCTCTGTGTGTGTGTGTGTGTGTGTGTGTGTTTCCCTTATTGGGGAGTGAACTTAGGCCTTAGCACTGAGCTTCATTCCCCAGCCCCTTCTTTTTATTTATTTTCTTTTTATTTATTTACTTATTTTGTTTTTTTGAGACAGGATCTGGCTGTGTGGCTCAGACTTGCCTTAAACTCACTACGGAGTCTAGGATGGCTTCAAACTCAGTAGTAATCCTCCTTCCTCAGCCTCCTGAGTGTTAGAATTACAGGTGTGCACCACTAAGTCCATTTTATTTTGAGACACAATCTAATTTTTCTGACTTGAACTTGGCAATCCTTCTACCCACATATAAATTTTTATGTCTGACCTTCCCCATTATCTCCAATAGTAGGACAACATTTAAACTTAATGTTCTAGTTTTGGATAATATCTAGTCGTAGTTTCTTCCCTTTTTGTAATTGCTTCTCCTAAATCTTTTCACCAACCACACAGCTGTGTCCTTCCCAAATGAGTGAAGGCAGGGTGGAAAATGATAGAGTTAGCTGTGCCATTTAGATTTCTTTCTTTTTTTTTCTTCTTTTCTTTTTTTGGAGGTATAAGTGTTGAATTTAGAGCCCTGTGTGTGCTAGGCAAGCATGCTACCATCTGTCAGCAGTTGAGATTACAGGTGTGTGCCACCATGCTTGGTGCTATATGGATTTTTTCCCCTCAGAATTTGAATTAGTTTATAGTAGCTCTCATTTCCTTGAATTAATTTCCCTCAGTTTCTGTTCTGTAGATCATGACATACTGACATAGTTTCTCTATCCATTGATACTAGGGAGATGAAATACTGGTAGTTTTTTCATGTGCTTCTAGCACAGATGTAACTTTTGTAATCCAAGTAAAGAGGTCTTTTTAGCAGTGATATCGTTTCTGGTTTCTTAGAAACTTTTAAGAATTTTAAATAGATGTTGTCAAAAATCTGCAGTTCTAGCTGGAAAGCACTTCCTGCCACCTCTCTGCTTTGTATCACTTACAAATTAGTTCCTTGTGGATTTATTAATAATCTGTCAGCACCGCATGGTGGGGAATGAGAAGCCAGGTGACACCTGCTTGTGGAAGTCATGGCGCAGAGGCTCCTGCTCTGGCATAACTGCAGTCATTAAGCACGCCAGAAGCAGTCATGGCACAAAGGAGGCGTCCTGGAGCACGTTGCAGGCTGGATGGGCTGAGAAAGAATCCCATGACTTTACCTGGCAAGGGAGTGCAGAGCTGCTCAAGCAAAGTGAAGGTTGCACCATCAAAGAGAAACAGCCTGAGCCAGGTGCGGCACTATAGCGGCTAATGGGGGGTGGCAGTGGACTTGGGCGAGTCCTGGGGTAAAGGTGCAGCATTGCTTCCCTGGCGTTGCGTGTGGGTTTGTGTAAATCTGTTAACATCTCTCTGTATGCCTCAATCTGTAGAATAAGAACAACACATGCTGTGCTATACAAAAGTGTAAGTCTCCATTAACTCCTGCTTGAGAAGCCAACTAATGGTTTAATATGACCAGATTTTTTTTTGAAACATAAAATAGAAAACAGTCCACTACATCTGGTAATAGGTAATTTTGTTTTATGAACCTTGTGTTTCCATGCTCTTATACATATATTTTACTTATTTTGTTTATTACCTGTCCTGCTATGCGTCAGTGTTTGAAGGCTAGTGTCTTTTTTTTTTTTTTAAGGCTAGTGTCTTTCTCTCCATTCCTTTCTCTTCTGCTTTATTCCCAGGTGTACTTCACTTAGAACTGAATTTAGCATTCAGTGGGTGGTCAGTAGTTACTTGTTGAAGTAATGAATGAAAAAACATATGACCTGGGCAATGTAAAATGTGTTTTTTATTGTGCGTCATATGGCAAAGTAGATTTGGAATCCACTGCTAAATAATTCAGATGACAGTGCTCTGTACGATACTGAAATAAAAACTGGAGTGGCTCAGTAATTTCAAAGGCAGATTTTTCCCCTCTGAATAATCTGTGAACATTCCCATTTAGTTGTCCTAGTTTTTTGCTTCATTCTGGTGGTAGAAACTCAGCCTTCATATGAGTCGAAGGCCCTCTCAGGCAAGGGATTTGACAAAAAAGGTTGTAGCAGGGAGAATAAAGTACAGCTTAACCCCAAGCCAAAAATCCAGTCAGCAAGCACAAGTCCCACTGCAGCAGCATTCAGGTCAGCAGTATTTACAAAGTGCTTTCCTTAGTCCTGTTCACTGCTGTGTGTGCAGGGACAAGTCCACAGTAGACACCTGCAGTATTGATTCACCTACTTATTTTTGTGTGGTATTGGGAATGAAAGCCAGGGCCTTGTGCATGCTAGGTAAGCACTCCACCTTCCAAATCCTTGTGCTTGCCAGGCAGGTGCTGTGCCACTGAGCTATATTCCCAGCCCAGCCCCCCACACTGTGTTTTAAATGAGCAAATAATGAACATGGGCCATGAGGAGGAGTAGAACATAGTCACTGTCCTCAAGAATCTGACAACAGAGGGCTGGGGATTTAGCTCAACAGGATAAGCACCTGCCTGGCAAGTGTGAGGTCATGAGTTCAATCCCTGGTACATAAAAAAAAATCTGACAACAAAAATCAGGCAAGATAAGCATGCCTCCAATACTGGGTGAAACCTGTTGAGAAACCCTAAGGACCTGAAGCTGAGAGGACTGCTGAGGTCTATGTCTAAAGATAGGAGGAGTCAGCAGCAAAGACAGGAGAGCAGCATTCTAATAAAGGAAATGTCTGCATGGAGGTGGAAGAGCAGGTGGAAGAGCCATTGTGAAGTAACTGAATCCAATAGATAGATGGGTGTAGACAGATAATTAGGAACAAGGCTAAAACTGGCTGGGTTCATACTCCAGAAGGTCTTGAATTGTAGGGTGAGTCTTAGTTCCCAGCTGGGAGCCACTGAACATTTTTGGTTGTAAGCAGGTATAGAGACAACCAATTCAGTCCTCATCAGCTCTTGGGAAAGGGGGATATTTGAGGCACTAAAAATGTATGATTAATTTCTGTTGGGAACTCAAAGAGACAAGTATGCTCTATCTCTGTCTCTTAATTCCAGCCCCATCTACCTCTGCTACTCTTACATTTAGATTTTGGACCTTCTTCTGAAATTTCTTTCGTTACTTCCCTCTCTTTTCTTCAGCTTTCTTCTCCAAGAATCTTTTAAGGAAAAAGTCAGGGATCCCCACACAAGATTAAATTTACCTTTACTTCTACTCAATGAGATAGTGAGGTGGAGATTCTTCGGAACCGACTGCAAACATGTTCTTCCTTTCTTCCTTCCTGCAGTACTCATGTTTTTATTGGTCATGCTCCTTCCCCAACAGCCAGTGTCCTTCAGGGGAAACTGACTGTGCCTTAACAGCAGGAGTGGGCCTCACCTGCTCCAAACCAATCAGGGTAATTCCCATTTGCCACAGAGACTAGTTTTGGTAACTCATGCCCAAACCAGTCAGCATACAGTATTTCCCAGACCACAGGACCTGGTTCAGGATTGGATATGTTACCAAATGAGACTTCAGGAGAGGTTTGCTGAATTTATGGAAGAGTTCATTCTCACCTTTCTGAGACATTACAAAAATGGGCTTTCTAGATATGTAAAAGGAAGCATAGTCCACAGTATGACCACAGGGTCAGCCAATCTTAAAAGGCAGAAACCTCAACAGTTCAACAGAGAAATACAAAGAACCTGACTGTTTGATGACATCCCTCAGGGCTCAAGATTGACATGAGTGAGTCAATCCCTAAGGTATTGGCTACCTTTCTTCGGAAATGTCCAGTTATGGGATGTAGTAAGTTCTACTTGTTTAAACTACATTAGTGTTTCTGTTTCTTCAGTTTTGGTCACTTGCCACAAAAATACTCTAGTACAGTGTCCTGACTTGCTAACTAACATCTTTTAGTCACACAGTTAGGTAATAGAAAAGCAAAACTTTTAATATTCCCAATTTTTCCTCATGACCACACAGTGCTGCTTCAGCTATCCATCCACTTTATGCCAGTTTTAATTGCCACTGAAGTTAGTTGCTTACACATGTCTCCCTTGCAGTTCAGCCTCCTCCCTGTACCTGCTGACCTTAGCTCTTCTGTGACACCTTTTCCTAGTCATTTTCTACTGTGTCCTCTCAAATTCCTTTGGTGCAATCATAAAATTTACCTCTGCATTCCCAACTTATCCCCAGCACCCTTTTGGCTCCATTTTTGTACTCCAGTCTTCTGGAGATCATCTTTTGAACCTCTCAGAAGGAAGCAGTTGATGGGCTCACAGTCTGGCTGTAGATTACCTGTTTTCTGGCCCACTCACCATTGCCCCTGCAGAATTTATTTAATTCAGTGCATTAATGCAGTTCTTAAACTGCATGTCCCTTCTAAAAAAGCCATGCGGGATGAGGCACAGGGCTGGGAATGTAGCTCAGCAGGCCCAATGCTGCCTGGCAAGTGCAAAGCCCTGAGTTTGAGTCCCAGTACCAAAAAAAAAAGAAAAAAAAGACTGGACATGTAACTCAGCAGTTGTGGCTTCTCTCGCATTTGCAAGGCCATGGGTTCAATCTCCAGCACTATAAAAGTAAACAAAAGCTATGTCTACCATGTGGCACTCAGCAACAGCATTCATTACATTTTGATCATACCTTGTAAAGGCACAAAAAAGGACTTTCAGAACTGTTGAGAAAGTGACAACAATGGGATAAGTATGTTTGAAGCAAGGGGAAGTATATATCTTTAATAAAAATTTTAAAAAATTTTAGCCCTCAGTATACTTTGTTCACATCTACTCTTTGAGTTTCCTACTTCTGTTCCTACATTTACTTCCACAGAATCATGCTTTTTACATATGTCTGTGCACCTCTTTCCACTGATGTCAAGTTCTTTTCAAGCTTAGACACACTCAGGTCCTTTATCACAGCCTGTACTCTACAGTACCCCCACTACCATCAATAACCACTTACCCTGTATTGGTGGCCACACAGCCTCCCTCTCTTGCTGTGAAGGGTAAACGGTTCACACGCCCTTTGAAGGCTGTCTGCATTTGTCATTCTTGACCTGTGTGCCATTTCACTGCTGCCTGTTCCTTGTGTCTACTGTAACAAACTCCCCCAAAGGAGTGGCCTACAGTAGCTGTCCCCAGTTCTTTTCCTCACTATGCAGCCCACCCCAGTCAAGCTAGTGTCTCCACAGGTTCACTGAAGTTATTTTTGTAAAAAATCACCACCCATCTCGACTTGGTCAGTTTTCATCAGTCATACTTGAGCTCTCAGTGGCATTTCACCCTGGTGGTCACTCCCTTTCTTCAGAGGCTGTCACTTGGGGTTTCTCCTGCCTCACTGGCTGTGCCCTCTTAGTCTGATTTGCTAGCTTCTCCTTCCAACTATAAAACTGTTGGACAGATCAGACTTCTCATCTCCATCCACAGTCATCCCTGTGTAATTGAACCAGTAGCATGGCCATAAGTACTATCTTGATTACTTTGAAATTCTCTCACCACCCCTGCCATCTCTTGATGGTTAGTCTCCAGGGATGGCTCCTTCCCTCCCATCCTGTGGGCACATCCCACTATTGTTATGCAAAGGGGACTCCGTTGCCTTTCCCTAACTTACCTGTCCACCTGGTGACTTGTTTTGACAAACTATTACAGAGGAGATACTATGTCACATTAAACCTAGCCTGTCAGAGGCTGCACATGAAAAAAGAGCAGCCATGACAGATGTCTGACTCCTTGTGACCACTATGGCATGAGGTAACCCAGGCTAACTGCACGTACACACAGTGCCCAGAAGCCACACAAACGAGTGAAGCTCAGCCCAGCCACCAGCTGAATGTAGCCAGAGGCCACTTTGTGCAAAATGCCAGACAAACCCAATCAACCCTCAAGACTGTAAGGAAACAATAGATTGTTGCTGTTTTAGAAACCTGAAAGTTCAGGAGAGTTTACTGTGTAACAAAAGGTGACTGAAAGACCCTTGATTGCAGACTCCCTTATCTACTGACAGTGTGTCAGTAGCTCCACAGGAAAACCTAATAGGCTCCCAATCTTCACATGCTTACACTTCAACTCTAAGGCTTTCACCCTCCCCTGTGTATGCTCCCAGTTTCCATCTCAGTAAGTGGCCATGTGCATGCTGTAAACACAGGGTCCTTCTAGACTGTTCTTTCTCTCAGTCCTCTCTGTCAATGCTGGCCTACAATACTCAGCATCCCAGGAATTCTCACCCTTTCAACCACTGCCATCTTCCAGCCACCATCATTTGCCTGGACTGTTTTGCCTTGTGTTTTTTCCTCCCTCAATGTTTCTCCCTTGCTCCCCATCCTACCCTACAACTGGAAATATTCGAAACAGTTGTGAGATAGCTTTGAAAAATAAGCCATTTGAGAAGATGTTTGATATTACTAATCATTAAGAAGATGTAGATCTAAACAACAAGGTACAACTTTCCATTTAACAAGCTGTATACCATAAAAATGAAAAGGCAGCTCTGTAGAAAAATTGGAAATTTTTTGGTAGAAAAGTGAAATATTATAGCATCTGTGGAAACAGTTTGAAGGTTTCTCAAAAAAAAACAAAATGATCATAATCTTACCCAGCAGTTCCTCTTCAAGGCATATACACAAAAAAAACCAGAAACTTGAACAGTTATTTGTACATCAATGTTTGTAGCTACACTAGTCACAGTAGCCAAAAGGTAGAAACAACCCCAATGTCCATTGGTGGATGAGTGACAGAATGTTTATTTTGTCCCACATTTCTGTCCTCTGAGGTAGCAGAACTCAAGAGGCAGTCTGCTCAGAGGAGCTGTGGGTATAGTATGCCAGAGGAGCACACAATAAGTAAGGTGTTTTTGCAAAAGAAGCAGGCAAAGCTGGGTGTGATGGCATATGTCTCTAATCCAGCACTCCAGGAGGCTGAGGCATGAAAATAACCCAGTGCCTGTGCAAATCAGTGACTTAGCGAGACCCCCATCTCAGAATGGGCTGGGAATGCCATTCAGTGCAAAGGCCCTGGGTTCCACCCCTAGTACTGGGAAGCAGGAGATGGAGTAGGCAGAGGGCATTGAAGGGAATCTGTTTTAGTCCATATGGATTGCTGTTCTGAAATACTCTAGACAGGGTAATTCATCAACTAAAGTGTATAAAGAAAGAATTTACTACTCTCTGGGACTTGCACACACCTGTAATCCCAGATCAGGAGTTTAAGGCCAACCTGGCTACACAGTGAGACTATTTCAAAAAAGGAAACAAAATTTTTTATTGCTTACATTTGCAGAGGCTAAAGACCCTGGCAGATGTGGCACACACTGAGGACCTGTTTCCTGGTTCATAGACAGCACCTTCTGTGCATCCTCATGCATGGAAACGGCATTAGGAGTCCCCTCGTGCCTCTCTCACAAGGAGACCAATCCGTTCATGAGGGCAGAACCTTCCCAAAGGCCCTGCCTCCTGTCACTATCGCTTTGGGAGTCAAGTTCCACCCTAACATTTTGGGGACACAAACACTTAGACCATAGCAAGGTCCCAGGCAGAGGGTGGGAAGGAGGGGGTACCACAGCAGAGAGGGAGGGAATGATGCAGACAGCAAGAGGCTGCAAGCCGTGAGGGTGATTTGGAGCTCCGTCAGGAAGACTGGAGAGGCATTCGAGGGAAGTGGTAGGATATGATTATTTGTATTTAGTAAGATTTTCCCAGGAAGCAGTGGACAAAGGACAGGTGGTGGGAGGAGCACTCAGGTGAGTTTTAAATAATCACAGGCAAAATGGTGGGCTGACCAAGTTAAAGGCAGTGAGGAGAAAGGGAAAACATTAAGGTGGGTCAAGTGATCGCATGATGGAAATTGAGTATGAGGGGCGGGGAAGAGGTCAGCCCAAGAGTACGGTCAGGTTTCTGGGCGTTTCTTATTTAGGCAACAAGGTAGGCACAGGTGCTATGTTCTTAGGAAGGGAACAATGGGAGCTGGGCTTTCACTGGAGAAGCAAGATCTGATGTCCAAGGCCTGTGTAGAAGGCATCTATGTCGGCCTCTCACAGCTAGAACAGTATCAGTTACATACCTCAGCTGTCCTTGGGGAGCTGAGAAAGACTTAGATAATTTGGTTCTATATATGCTTAAGGCAATGGGAATGGATGCGCTTGTCCTGAGAAAATATGAAAGACTGAATCTGTGTAAATGTTTTCCAAAGGGTGAGGAGCCCAAGAAGAGAATCTAGAGATGCACAGAACATCCAGCAAACAATGATGCAAGCTGCTGTGGAGGCCAAGGAGAAGGGTACCTCTGAGGAGCTGTGTGTCAAGGTGATTTCCAAAGTACACGTATAGTGCTGCTGGCTGTGCTAATGGGGATATACGTGACCAAGCATCTTTAATTTTAATAGTTACATATTTACATGCATTTATTGCAAGTAATACAGCACTTATGTAGTCATAGAATACATAACCATAACAGATACAATTTTATCTATAGCCCCTACATACTAGGCATTGTTCCATGTGTAGAGATAAAATTTAACCCTCACAGTAACCCTATATGGTAGATAAGATGAAGAAATTGAGGCACAGTGAGGTCAAATAGCAATGTGATTCTGTTACGATTTTTCATGGCAGTGAACTATACATAATCTACACATGTACTGAGAATATAAGACAAAAGGAAATGTCAGGCTAGGTGCAGTGGTGCATGCCAGTAATCCTAGCCACCCAGAAAGCTGAGGCAGGAGCACTGTAAATTCAGGGGTAGCTTGGGCAATATAATGAGACTTGGTCTTAAAAAAATGTGGATATGGCTCAATCCCCAGTAATGCACAAAGTGGGATTTTTTGTTTTGTGTTTTGAGACAAGGTCTCGCTATGTAGTTTAGACTGGTCTTGAACTTACTATGTAGCCCAGGTTGGCCTCAAATTCACAGAGATCCTCTTGCCTTAACCTCTGGAATGCTAGGATTACAGATTACAGACATGCACCACTAGGCCTCAGCTCCCAGTGTCACACAAAGGAAAAATCAAACAAAAAAAGACCTTTGGGACCATACTTTTCCCTGCCAAGTGGGTGGTCAAATTGCACCGTTTCAATTTTGGCCGTTATCCAAAAGGCATGTTTTTAAGGGTCAAAAATGTGTTTGTTATTGGGGTGGGGGGTTAGATTTTTCAATACTATTCTAGAAGATTCACTGGATTCTCTAAATTCAACCAAACTATTAAGCATTATTACTCCAGTTAAGTGTATTAGACATGTGCTAAATTACTTCCTTGATTGCATTTTGAACATTTCAACAGCTGAGTACATTGTAAATACTCCAGCAGGGGTTTTTATTTCTCATCTTTGTTTCTTTGGAATCCCATGAGAAGTGCAAGAATCTTGTTTATTGCTCAAATATATCTTGTTTAATGCCTTTTGTGTCTATCCTTGGTGTCTTACCGGCAAAAATGGTAGTGAAAATGCACCTAATCAGAAGAAGGATTAAAATGAGGAATGAAAGGTAGCAGAGAATGAAAGCCACCGAAGAAAGTCTATGGGGACACACGTCTTCAGACAGAAGCCGAAACAGACTGCTCACAAGTCTCTGAGCCCCGGACATAACACTGTGACTCTTAAGTGTGGGCAGACAGTGGGCAGCTGGCCCCGAGGCCCTGTCCCACATCCCTGCTGCTGCCCTGTCCCACATTCCTGCTGCTGCCCTGTCCCACACCCCTGCTGCTGCCCTGTCCCACATCCCTGCTGCTGCTCACCTGAAGGTTCTGTTCCTTCAAACAGCAGATCCTCAAGGAGCTGTTTGTCCACAGAGCAAGGAAGAGCCGTGCCTCCCCTCCAGCCTTACGCCTCCAGCCTCACTCTGTCCATCTTCACGGTACTTGTGCATGCTGGATTACAAGCCTGTATGTATAAGCTCAGCGGTCTTAGGGGTGTTGGAATCAACCCCAAGATTTCACAGAGTTACATGTGCTCTAAAGGGACAGCACAGGCATACCGGGCAGGGTTCTCAGTGCGGTCACATTGACATCTTTGCCGGCTCTGGCCATCACTGCTACAGCCCAGCAGCTCACCTGAAAGTCTGTCTCCAGCATCATCCTCATCTCTCTGCAGGTCTCTCCTCTCAGCTGGAGGGTACTGTGATTCTGTGAGATTGGTGAGGAGCTGCAGAAGCTCCAGTATAGGAAATTTTTATGACCTTAAAAAACCATAAAACTCTACTGTATGGAAAATTTTAAAACATACAGAAAAAAAGAGAAGAGTATAATGAACCCTCCCGTACCCATCACTTTAACAATTAGCTATTCAAGGCCAATGTATATGTCATCTGTGTCTGATTACTATTCTGGACTATTTTGAAACAAATCCTTATGTAGTTTAGAATATGTTTTAAAAAGACAACTCTTAAAAATATTTTTTAAAACTATTTGTAAAATGCTGCATGCATGCATGCATTCCTGGGAAAAGGTCCAGAGCTTCATAAAGTTTTAACTTTTTTTTTGAACCATTCAAATGTTTTTCTCCCCTACTTAATTCTAAAAGAACAATCATGGCAAATAGCAACAACGCAATGCCAAGAACCAGCTTCATGCTCAGGAGCTTGTCAAATTTTAAAACTAAAGTTTAAAAAACTATTATTATGGTGGAATGAAAGGAGTCAATTTGCCAGAGGATCAATAATTCTTTTTTTTTTTTTTTTTTTTTTGGTACCAGGGATCAAACTCATGACCACGCACTTGCAAAGCAGGCGCTTATGCCGCTGAGCTAAATCCCCAGCCCAGATCAGTAATTCTTAAAGCATCAAATCTTTGCACCATTAGCATTCTATACTTTGTTGGAAATATTTTTTGGGAACTTGCTTCTTAGAAATGTTTTCAGCTGGGATTTTTTGTTTTGTTTTGTTTGTTTTATTTGTTTTTTTCAGAACAGTCTCACTATGTAGTTCAGGCTGGCCTTGAACTTGTGGTGATCCTCCTGCCTCAGCCTCTTGAGAGCTGGGATTATAGATATACTCCACCACAGCTGTTTTAGATACACAATGGTAATTTTTGACTTTAAAAGTTTTGAGGATTGAATGTAGTCTCCAAAAGTAATAACGATTAATTTAAAAAGCAGAGAAACATTAATTAAAGGCATGTACACGATGGTCAGTGTGTCACTAGGAAAGTTTTCCAGAGGGGGCTCTGGTCTGCCTAGCAAAACAAGTCTGTCAGAGGGCCAGAGGGAGAGTGGGCTGGAGCAACTTTCACAAGAACACTGGCTCAGAAGCAGCAAATGTGGGATGGAACTGCTCAGAGTGTCCTAACATTAAAAAATACAAAGAACATTACTTCCACAAATGTGACACTAAAAAATTTCAGACATCATACATAGTGCAGATTAAAATAACTAGATTAAGAAAACAGATGTAAAGTATACTTTTTTACTTTTCAAAAAAATCTGGGTAAACAGTCAGGCTCCATGTACATAAAGCAACAATTTAAAAAAAAAATCAAGAACCTTGCAAATCGTTAAGACTCTATTAGACTACCAACTAGAGGGCTGGACTAGATGAACAATAAAATTGCTTCTATTGCTGACACACTGTGACAGAAAATGACAGGACACCTGCTTCCACTCATGTCTTTCCACATGCATGTGTGTGTGCCCAGGGCAGCTGCCACTGAGGGGGAAGAGTTGGAAATTGTACAATAAAATTATTCAAGTTACAGAACATCTAACTGAATGTTTCCAATGTTAAGAAATATGGGCATTTTTCTCTGTTAAAAAAATACATATCCAGAACAATGAAAACATAAGGGAGACAATTTTGTCACCACATAAAAAATACTAGGTTTTGAAATGCAAGTACTGTGTTTCTTACCTAAGTGGTTAAATTAGACCTTGTCAGTTACAACTAAGCAAGAGGACCCTGGGAAAGGTTAGACTTGGAATCTAACAAAAAGAGATTCTTTCCATCTCTTCAGGAAGAGGTTTTGCTATGTTTCAGAATGAAAAACTAAGCAAATGCAAAGCAATTTGTGAACTGTTTTATTGCTAAATTTAAAGCAAACATGCAGGTGTCACTGAAAATTGAATTGAGTTTAAACTGGCAGACAACTTGGAGCGCAGATGAAATTGCTTTGGGGCCAGGAAGGAGCCGGGCACTGGGGCTGATGATACTGTGTTCCAGAGTTTCCAAGGCATCCAGTCCAAGCAAACGAAAAAAATAAAACCACAAACCCAACTGTCATGCTAATGCTGACATTGTAGGTCCCAGAATTTGTTTTTACTGCTTTTTTTCTTTACTTAATTAATACAGTGCTGGGGTCAAATTCAGAGTCTTGAGGATGCTGGGCAAACACTATACCACTGAGCTACAGCCTCAATCCTTAGTGTTTGAATTTTAGCAGAGTGCCATAAAATCTGAGTTAAGGAAAGCACCTCACTGCCGGGCTGACTTCCTGCAGTTTAAACTGGAGTCTTGCATTTGCACTCTAGAGCAAATTTCATTTTTTTGTCTTACTCACTTTTTAAGAGACATGCATTTAGTAACTGTGTCACTGGCAGCTGTTTATACATGTGAGGAAGAGGAGCAGCCATGGGAGGGAGTTGGCAAGTTCCACTGTCAGATGTCAGAGGAAAGGTAGGGAGGCTGGCCTTGACTCTCTGGGGAGTCTTGCTGCCCAGGCTGGTCTGGAACTTGTGGTCCTCCTACCTCAGCACCCCCAGTGCTAGGATTCCATGTATGACCACCACACCTGGCTAGAAGCAATGGATCTTTTTCACAGTAGTGTTTTAACTTGTTGTGGGGGAAATAAAAAGGAATTTATATTTTATTTGTATAAGTCATATCTGAATTTTCTATTTATACTATCATTAACATACATTATTTCAGTAATAAAAATAAAACAACTCTATAGAACTGCAATTATTTTTAGGTCCATCTTGATTAATTTAGCTCATTCATGTGGAGACTTTGGGCACTTTTACACATGTGATTTTTTTCTGCTTAAAAGTATACATGTTCTGCTAGGGGATGATGACCTGATATTCAATACCTGCATCCCTTGAAATTATAATATTAGACAAATATGGTTTAAAACAGCTTTGTAGATTGCAATACAATTATTTTTCTATGACCAGTATATAGCTATTTTCTGCGTGCTTATCATAACTAAAAATATTCTATATATTAACATATAAAATGTTTGAAATTTCAAAGATGTAACTTTTCCTCTCAAAATCCCCTGTGGTTTCCTGGCATTCAGTGCTGTACTGTAGAGCAGAAGTCTGAAGCCAGATGTTCTTTTGTTTGTTTGTAAGCATCCTGTTAGTTTTTAACTGGATGCCTGACAATGGTTTATTATTTTTGCCAGCAAGTGCTTAACTATTGGCCTCATTTGCTTTTTGTTCTTGTTTTGGGGGGAATCCTGGAAGGCAGTGAGTCATTTTAATATATAAGCACAGATTTTTCATTCTGTCAGGAAAAATTTAATTCTTATAGTCTAATATTTTCCACAGTATTATAGTCTTCCTTCTAGAAAAGCCATTTCAGCGATGCCAGTAGTATTGTTTTCCTTATCCGTTCTCCCTATTTTCATTTATTTATTATTAATAAAAGATGTTTATTATTACATATAATTTTTTAAAAAGTCTTAAGTATGTCCTTTATATAATTAATGAGTTTTAAAAGTGTCAATATTATTTTTTTCAGCTTCTAGTGTGGGTTTTAATCTGCTACTGTGATTTAACTTCTATGAAATCCTTCTAATTTATTTCCTTTTCCATTTTATTCTACTCACTTTTTCTTTTAATCAGTTCCCATCTTAAGGTAATCTTCTGTTATGCATGAAAATGACATTTTGTTTCCTTTTTTTTTTTTTGGTTTTTTTGAGACAAGGTCTCACTATGCAGTTCAGGCTGGCCTCAAACTTGCAAGGGTCCTCCTGCCTCAGCCTCCAGAGTGCTGAAATTACAGGCATGTGTTATCACATCCTGCTGGAAGCAACATTTTCAAGAGTGTCCTGGAAACTGTTCATTTTCCTTTCACGTCTTTTCCGTATTTCTTCACAGGCCTCACTCTGCTTTTTTGCTTTTCTTCTTGTATTCTTTCTTAAATGTTCTTTCTTCCCATACCCTGTCCACTTGTCAGATCCTTTTTTCAGTCAAGTCTCAGGTTGATGGTGAGGTGATGTGTGTATTTCTAAGTCCATTTCTGTTGATTACTTTTTTACTTAAGTAAAAAAGGTTTCTAAATGTTGAGCCAATCTTGTAAGTGAAACAGGATCTCTGCATGTTCCACTGCCCAGTCATGGGCTGTTTCTGCTTTGCTGTAAGAGGTTTATTCTCAGAAGATACTGTGTGCCTACTGGTCCCTTCCTGCTGTCTGCTCATGTTTCAGCCTTAGGATTTGGAGGCAGGAGCTGAATGAATAGGAAGAATGTTGGGGAAAAGGAAGAGAGGGTGGGATCCAGACCCTTCTCTTCAGGCTGAAGTATCTGCTTAAGATCAATCTGCTATCTGCCCAGCTCAATTCCTGACCATGGATAAGGAGACACTCATGGTTGGGAGGAAGACATACACTAAATCACTTTCAAATTTTTAATTTCACAGTGTTTCCCTTTCATTGATGGAAGACAAAGATTGAAAACAACCTGTAGAGGAGTTTCTTCATCCACCTCTTTATGCCTTGGCAAACTGTGTGAATACAGAGTCCAGAGTTGATCTTCTGAGTCATTAGGGTCTTTTTCTAAGAAGGTAAGAGAAACTCACTGGGGCTTCCTCAGTCCAATGTCTTGTCTTTTTTTTTTTTCTTTGAGACAGAGTCTCACTATGTAGTTCAGGCCAGCTTTGAACTCACTAATGTAGCCCAGGGTGACCTCAAACTCATGGAGATCCTCCTGCCTCAGCCTCCCAAGTGCTGGGATTACAGGTTTGTGTCACCATGCTTGGCTAGACCCAGTGTCATTTTGACAGATGTTGTATTATTAATTTAAAAAGTCTAAATCTTTTTAGCTATGATATGGAGGAAAGAATTCGGGACTAATTTTCTAGTTCTGAATCTACTATTGCCTGGTTGACCTTTGATAGGCTCTTTAATATCTCTGGGCTTTAAAATAAGGGAATTTGGCTAGATGACCTTGGCATTGCCTATAATTTGTTGTCTTTTATGTCTTTAAAAAGTAAATATGGCCTGATGAAGAATAGAAAACAAATGAGCAAGTATATTTTACTCAGAGTACCTCAGTCTAAATATTATATAAAAATGCTAATATCAAAATTAAGACCAAAAGTAAAAATCCTGAGCACATAATTGTGATACATATTAAGAATTCCTTTTCATATTAAGCCACAGTTCCTATATCTAACTGACTTAAAGTAAATTGGCCTGACCATGTGTCTTTAAGTTAGATAATATATACTATAAATTAATTAATGGATAAAGACAGAAGGTTCTCTACAGGAGAAAATGTTATTCAAAAATACCATCAGGGTTTCCAAGAACTATGAAATCATTCCAGGTAACTAATCGGTTACTGAGTACATACAAGGTGTGATACAGTATGGCTTCAGAAACGAGACGTCTACAGAGTAAGTAGAAACTTCTTAATTTTTTAGAAGTTAAATGACCTTTATGGGCCTGAAGAAGGCAGTTTTCTCTGATCAACTGAGCACTAGATTTGGAGTCAGAAAATCTATGTTCAAATTTAAATCTCCAACTTTCTAGTTCTGCAGGAACTGAGAAGTTTATTTACCTTATCTGAGCCTTGGTTTCTCAGTAAGTAAAATGGGAAAAATTAGGTGCATTTTGCAGAACTATTGTGAAAACTACATGAGAATAAGAGGCAGCTATGAGAAAGCTCTTACTACAGTGTTAGTCAAATTTGAACTTTCAAAACAGTTTTATTTGAGCAAATCAGTAGATATAACAATAACTAGAATTAAATACAAACTAATCAGTTGCCTTCACCATAAAGTATTTAGGAGACCATTTTCCTCTCAGTGGGGGTGGGGTGGAGAATCTAATAACTATTAATATTAATGTAACTACTATGCAGCTATGTATTATCCAATTTTTTGGTCTTAAATATTTCCTGAAATGCCTGATTTTCATATAAGCTACATTAGACAGATAATAAAGCACTTTAATTGAATAACAATCTGATTCTAATCAACAACTAAATATGAGGAATGTCTTTGGATATCTTGAACTGTAAAGTAGAATTTATTGCCAGGCATGGTAGTGCATACCTATAATCCCAACACCTTGGGAGGCTGAGGCAGGAGGATCATGAATCCAAGTCCAGTCTGGGCAATTAAGCAAGACTCTCTCTCCAAAAACAAAATATAAGGGCTGAGGATATAGGACAGCACAACCCCCAGTCCTAGACAAAGGGGGAAAAAAAAAAAAGAACTAGAACTTCTCAGAAGCATCATCATTATAGGCAAATTGTTATAGATGAGCAACTTCCCTCAGAGGAGCTTTGGGAAATCCTGTCCTGTCAGAACACATCATGCCAGTTGTAGGAACTTCCAGAAACCTCAGTTTAATTATCATCCCCATGGCTGCCTCCTCCCTCAGAAAGACACTGCGGCTACAGATCACCATCAATCCGTCCCACCTCATGTTTTAATTAAGTTGATCCATTTATATGGAAAAATACAAAGATTCTTACCCAGAAGCATGGCTTTAACAACTGTATGTTTTTCTTTTAATGCAGATCATTAAAACTTCAATCCCAAACTATTTATATACAAATTTGGAACTTTCAGCAAATTCTGTTTAGAGCTCTCACTTAACAGCTTCTACATATGTATAGGGCTTAACCTGGACTAAACTGAAGCTGATGTAGGGAAAATTAGGTAACTCTTTATTGAGGTCTTCATTATTTGCATTCATTGATGTCTATAAAGATAGAGGATTAGGAGTTTAAAATTTGTGAGCAATCCATGTTTCATAAAAGCAACAAAGTGATGCATGTTTGATAGGAATAATATTTAAACATCCTATTTAAGTATTGTAGCTAGTATTAACCTCAAGTGATGGCAAACCTTTTAGAGCTTTCAATGGTAATGAACCATGCACTGTGGCACCCATGCCATAAGTCACCACCACAGCCTAAACTGAGAAAAATAACTTTTGCTGTTTAGAGATAGATAATTCTCTTAAGTTTTGGAACTAGAAAAGTTAAATCTTATTCCTAAGGAAGACCTCCCAGTATAGTAAGAGGTGCTAAATTAGGGTATTAATCAAGGACTTAGGAATTCTACCTCCCGGTGTGTCATCACTTCCTGATTGTATGACCTTGAGGAATGCAAGGGTGTTAACATTGTTCACCTAGGATATGACCCCACTCTACAAGACAGTAGTGAAGTAGTTCCTGGTAATCTCTGAACTATAGCTAGAGGCTTTCATTTCTATATCAATATACTTTCTTAATGACTGTTTGTATGAACATGCCCAAAGTGCTAGATGCTTTTAATAAGACTGAGTTCAAATAAAAATCAAAGTAACAGAACTTCACATTTCTTCAAATACCATTTATCTGTCAGGGCAGACTAATGCAGATGAAATCCAAGGAAAGCTGGACACTATATGACTAAAGAGGCCATTTCTTTCACAGCTTTGGTTAGGTGCTTTCACACGATTCCTTTTTTTTTCTCTGCATATGTACAAAACAATGGATGAATTTTCCATAAAGCCTCTTAAGATTTTTCTGTTCTTCCTTCATTTGTTTTTGCTTATATGTGAGGTATCAGGGCTTGGATATGTTGGAGGTAGAAATCATGGGCATAAACTTGTTGGCTTGATCAGATTATAAGTTTGGTTTCCTCTTCAAGTTTAACAGTCTAAGGGACACAGAATGTCTGCAATGGAAGACACAGTGGTACAATGCAGAGTAAGTAAAAAAGTCAACCTTTACTGCATGTTTGTGATGTGCCTAACACTGTCAAACTCTTTATATTTAGTTAGATCTAACTGATCAAGCTGATGTCCTGTTATCTCTGCCAAACTCAACTCCCAGCAGGGAGGCCTGCTGGATTCTGGAAGGCAGGACCCAGAGCTCCTTTTAGAGCAGACACAGGATGTCCTGTGGCTGAGCTCCCCAAGAGCCCTACAATCCTGTCACACCACAGCACCTCCATTCCTCATGCAGGGCCTGGAAGCAACTTGTACCTTAGGTGAACTTGTGAATTCTTGATATTCATTCCCAACAACTGGGGAGCACAAATACTCAAAGGTAAGTGGAGAAAACGCTCTTAACCTCCCCTTTTTCTTCTCTTGAGATTCTTCTTTCTCAGCTAAGAGCAGACAATCATGGTCTCCAGAGGAGGTGTCACAGGGCCGACTGGAAAGACACAACCACTGCCTCAGCTGAAGGTCAGCTATACAGAGCTCCTTTGCCCTCAAGGTCCTCTGAGGACAGGCATGGCCACGCACATGGGTTATGGGGTTTTGGCACACAGGCCCGGTCTTCACGGCCTTACTACATGGGAAGTTACAGTGTGTATGTATCTGCATGTGCACATCATGCACCATACACCACAGAGACAGTACCTAGTATGATGGGAGGCACATGGCCGCACTTGATAAATGTTTTCTCCCCTGTCCCTTTCTCTAAGGAAGCCTGTGATAAACAGCATTTAGGATGCTGAGAAACAGCTCTTTCATTATAGCTGGTGTCACTGAAATTTTGCCCCTCTGATCTTTTAGTGTAATCATTCCCTTCAAAACCCTAGGGATTTATAATACATCATATAGGTGACAGCCAACTAACTCAGGCAGGGAAGGTTACTCAGCTGCTGAAGGGCCATAATCAACAGAAAGGTTACAACCTCTGGACCAACTAGTGCTACTTTTGGATATGTTAAAATCTGAATACCAGTGATTTCTAACAATTTTTCTCCTTGAACCTATTTAAAATGAAAATGGAGGTTTTATTAAATTAGGCTGTAGGGCATGGTGACAGTTTACATAGGTTATATTTCAGTTTAAGTGTAGAACTGAGAAGAAAATCACCATTTAGTTTCCACAAACACAATATCCTTTGGGTATTTGGTAAACTAAAGGAAACTGTACCTAATATGTGTCTACTTCTTCTTAAACAAAACTCTAAATAAAATCACTACAAGAAATCACAACAGAACAATAGGCAACATCAATAGCACTATTAACTATTACTTGTTATTTATATACATAGGAAGATATACCAAAATTAATCTTTACTCAGGAAACTAGTAAACTAGAATTTAAATGTGCAGTAACTAGAAATGGTACATCATTAGACCTTAAGGCAGCATTGGTTGAGTTTTCTCTGGTAAAATATCACAGAGTTCAGTGACCAGTGTATGATTTTAAAACAATTAAAACAAATACTGAAATAATGCTTTGAGAAAGAAATAGGGCTGACTTTTAAGACTCCTACAAAATGAATTTGCATTGAGATTTTAATCTGGGATTAGAAAGTGTACACAGGAACAAAATAATACACAGATAAAGCAGCCTCTCCTCAAATACAAAATAAAGACACCTAGAAATTACTATTATTTTTAGTTAGTACTCTTTGGGCTCTTTTGTCACTTATTGTTGCATTCAGAGTAGTTACTAGAAAATTCTGCTGATGTGTTTGTTTATTTAATTTTTGTTTTTTGAGGCAGGGTCTTGCTGTGTAGTTCAGGCTGGCCTTGAACTTACTATGTAGCTCAGGCTGGCCTCAAACTTGCAGCATTTCTCCTGCCTTAGTTTCCCAAGTGCTGCGATTACAGGCATATGCCACCCCATAGGCTTTGCTGATATTTAAACCAGTGGTCAGGTTGAATTTTACCTGAGTGAAGTGGTTTCAAACTGCACTTTATAATTTGTCAATATGCTCTGATTTTACCACTACATCCTGAATGCTGGGTTTGCTTACCTGGTAGACTGCCCAAGTCATTGCATCCCAAGCATCTGTGCTAACCTTAAAAAGATGACATCCATTGTGGCTCGAAAAGTCATACTTTGATTAAAAAATATTTCAGAGCTTTTAATAAATACATTTGGGGATTTGTTTTCCCTGTCGCTTTGTTTTGTTGGGCTTTCCTACTTAAGCCTAAACATTCCTGTTAGTTGTTTTACACATCCAGTGCTGTACGCTGGCAGGACAACTATGACATGAAGAACAGATTTAAAACAACAACAACCTCTACAAAATGTTCAAATGAAAAGCACTCTCATATGGTGCTGAGAACTAAGATGTAGGCACTTCTGCTTCAGAGGTTTTCACATTTGGATCACACATAGCTTTCCCAAGCCATTTTCTTTCACTAGTGGAAATTCTATTGTGTTGTGCGAACTGTCTAGTTCACTGGAAACCTTGTTTACAAACACCCTTTTGGTGCATTAATCTTATTTTCATAAAATTTTCTCCACTGACAGCAGAAATCAATCCTTCCATGGCAGTGAGCAGCCCCTGCCACCCTAGCAGATGCTTCGGAACATTTTCAACTGAGGCTGCCTGCTCTGCAGGACAAGTCATCCACCAACAAAACACAAAGGAGTGTCCAGTGCAATTCTCTAACGTGTCCGCCTCCCTCTTCCTAGTTCCTTACTGTGCATGTAATTCAACAAAGTGTACAACTTTCATAACATTCTAAAGCTATTGGGCTACCAGGATTTTTAAAAAGGGTACTTAAACAGTTTTGATTTTTGTTTTTCTTTTTTCCAGAGAACCTGTGCTAAAAAGGCACTAGATAAAATTAATTTCCTCACTCTTGTTGACAGCAGTTATATATCATGTTTGCTTTTGTGATTCAGTGAAGATGACACATATTTGGATAAAACAGCCAAATTATTCAGATTCACCTACTTTCACTTAAAAAACAAGCTCCAAGTCAGTGGGATAGCAGGCCACACTGATGAAGAGCAGCAGGTCCATGGAGTCACACATCTCCCCAGAGCTCTGGGTTGCTGCTGCCTCTGGCCTGAGGGTGGGCCAGGCAGGGCTGGACCCAGGGAGGGCTCACTGGCAGCAGCTGTGGGAGCCAAGCCTCCTGGAGATCTGAGTAAAAGAGACGAAAGTGAAGTTCTCACAGTTTTCCAGCTTGACCTTCTTGGCTAAGTTTGGGACAATTCCCTGAAGAGACCGTAGTCCCATTCTCTGCTCCTCATGCCATACACTGCCCATGTCTGTGGCCTCTTTCCTGGCAGTAAGGTAGAAGGGGGTCTTGACCTCCATTTGGGTGGGTGGCCGGTGGATGTACATGTACTTTTAGAGGAGGCAGTACAGGCACTGTTTGTGTCCCCTGGAATGCTCATGGTAGATTTTCCCTTGACACACTCTAGTGGAACCGCTCTGACTCTCCCTCTTGACACTGTCTGTCTGGGCAAAGTAGGGCTGATTCTGTGGGTCTTTGAGCAGTTCGATGTCACCATACATCAAATCTGCATGCTCTTGCAGTGTCCGCATGTTCAGGTATTGGCTGTTGTACTTGACCACAGTGGACAGGAGAGTGATAGGGCTGTCATCCCCTAGACACCCTGCCTGCCACATCTCCTCCTCATCAGAGAGAAATAAGACGATATTTTGAGAACAGGTACCTGACATCCCTGCCTTACTCAGAACCCACAGCTTCTCCTTGAGTTTCTTGGTGGAAGAACTGAAGGTGCTACTGGTGATGGAAAAGCCCACACCTGCATTCAGGATGCGGTCCAAGCCTCAGCAGATGGCATGGAGCGAGGTGGCCAGGAAGTCTGAGCCATCACTCTTCTTAATGGTGACATAAAAGTTTTCAAGCAGCTCATTCAACTTCACTGCAGGGATCTCAAATGAGACAAACACTGAAGTTATACATTTGAGGATACCTAAATAGCCAGACCCCTCCTCCCTTCTAACCTTTCCTGGGGGACAGGACATTTTGTGGCCTCTAGAGAGCTGATCCCTTACCATAACATAGAAGGAACAGTAAACTTTAAACTGGAAGATCTAGGTTCTACATTTGGCTCCCATTAATCTTTTTAGATCTTAACATTTCAATCTGCGAAGTAGGAATAATTGATACCTCAAAGGATTGTAGTAATACTTAAAGCATGGACTATGAAAGAATTTATAAGTAGTAATGAACATACACACCTGACTACACAGATGTATCTACAAATACATTATTGTTATTATTATTAGACTTTCATAACTTCACTATTCTTCTCTGGAAGGTCCTTCTTTTCACTTGCAAGTCATTTACCTCCTTTCCCTTTAATAAAATTTAGCCATCCTGTCTGAAAGATTCCTAAACTAAATTTAAACTTTCAATAGCTTCAGCATTAATTTCTTAGATATCTGCACTCACTGGTCCTGCTGTCACTAAGCACGGGGCTGTGGAGAAAAAGTGATACATCTACTTTGCACTGAATGTTAATACTTCTTGATTTTCCACTTGAATTTATCTGAATAGGTCCTGTTATGTCTCTGTTTTGATAAACCATGGGATTTCAATATCAGTATTTGTTTAAAAGATCTGAAAAAAATTAATGACTATATTTCATTTTTTTTCTAATCCCATCTGATCTATACTATACCAAAAAAGTATATGAATATAAATTTCTCTAACTAAAGTACAGGCAACTTTCATTTTGTATACTATTATGTTACATAAAATGTGTGCACATTAATACCATGCAAAGTGAGGAATAGCTATACACGAGTTCCAGGAGACACAGTGCATCACAAAAGAAAGACTGCCTGTGTTATCCAGTCAGTCAGGACTGTGGTACACTGACCAAAACAAGTGGGGACTACTGAAGTGGAAGGATCATTCAGTCTTATATATTTTAATGTAATTGACAGTCATATGTTAAAAAGGTAACATGAACTTAATACTGAAAAATTATTTGAAAAAATATGACGTCTATTTCAAGTTTTTAAAAATTTAAATTAAATTGAATTAGAAGAAAAAAATCCTCTTACATAATGAAGACTATTTTAAAGACAAGAATTCTAAAAATTACGCCTAAATGAGAACGTTATAGTCTTTTTATAAAGTCAGGGACAGAACAAGCATGCTGAATATCATTGTTCTTACATAGTACTGTTCTGGTGGCACCAGAACAAGACGAGGAGGACAAGAAAAGGAATTTTTATACACACGCACACTCACATACACATGTGTACACGCACAGGCGTATATAGGAAAGGAAAAAGACAGTGTTTTCTGATAATCTGATTGTCAGTCCAGGAAACTCCATGAGATTCAGTTGAAAAGCATCAGAGTATAGCAGTATACAAAATAAAAGAATAGCTTTCTTACGTATCAACAATAATCAGTTAAAATAAAATAACTTCCCAATAACTGCATTGAAATTCAGCAGGCTTTGGATGTTTTTATTGTCATTTGCAACTCCCTGTTGAAACTCCCTATTGTTTTTAGCAGCAACCCCTTTGGTTGCAAGAGAAACATGAGTTTACACAAGAGGCATATCAGACTTAGTAGGCTCCAAGGCTATCAGGACAATGTCTCTCATCTCTGCTTCTCTGTGAATACTGGGTTTCTCCTTATAACTGAAATCATAGCAAATCACCTCTCTTGAATGTTTGCACTTCAAGCTTTATGTTTTAGTAAGAGATCAACTCTCATTTTCAGTTAGAAAAATAATTCAAAAGGAGGGGTCCATTTAGCCCACTAATAATCCAAACAACTCACCTGAAAGTGGTCCATTATTCTTTTTTTTTTTTTTTTTTTTTGGTACTGGGGATTGAACTCATGAACTTGTGCTTGCCAGGTAGGTGTTTATGCCACTGAGCTAAATCCCTGGCCCCTGGTCTACCATTCTTAATGTGATGGCTTTTGAAACAAGCATGTGGACTATAGAAAGAGTTCCTAAATAACCAGTTCTAAGAAAAGTCTTATTTTTTATTTTACTGCTTCAAACAAAAACCATGAAACAGAGAAGAGCTGTGTTTAAGGACTGAAAAACATAGTATTGTTAAAATAGCAATAACTCCCAAGTTACCTATAGTTTTAGCATTTTCCCTATCAAAATCCTAGCTACATAGAAAGCTAACCCTAAACTTCATATGGAAATGTTTAAGTGATAAAAATGGCTAAAACATCTTTAAAAGGAACAAAGTTGGAAAACTCATCCTTCTTAATTTCAAAACCTATTACAAAGCTAAAGATATCAAGACTGTATGTTCCTGGCACCATAATATAGATATGAATCCAGAAATAAATCCTCAAATCAAAATTAATTAATTTCAAATAAGATAATTTCAATAAGTGGACAAAATATCTTCTTAGAGAAGTAGTAATCTTTTCAACAAATGGTGCTGGGATAACTGGACAGTATACCAAAGACTGAAGTTGGACTTCTATCTTATACACAAATTAACTCAAAATAGATCAATAATCTAATGTGACAATTAAAGCTCTAAAGGCAGAAAAAGTGTAGCTGGGCATGGTGGCATGTGCCTGGAATCCCAGCACTTGGGTGGCTGAGGCAGGTGGATCTCTGTGAGTTTGAGGCCAGCCTGCACTGCATAATAAGAGACCCTATCTCAAAAAGAAAAGAAAAGCAAATCTTCATGACCTTGAATTAGAAAATGGTCTCTTAGTCTATTGCTTGGGTACAAGTAATGCAAGGAAAAATAAATAAAATGAGATTCATTAAAATAAAAACTGCTTCAGAAAGTAACACAAAGAAAGTGAAAAGATAACACACAGATGGGAGGACGTATTTACAAATGAAGTATCTCATATGGGACTTGTATTTAAGATATATAAAGAACTATGATATCAGCAAGAAGATAGTGCATTTCAAAACTGGGCAATTGATCTGAATAGACACTTCTCCAAAGAAGATGATGAATAGCCAATAAGCACATGAAAAGATGCTCAGCTTCATTAGATATTAGGGAATGCAAGGCAAAGCCACTAGAGATTCCTGTTCACTCCCTATAGAATGGCTAGAATTAAAACAACAGTGATAATAACTAGTATTAGTGAAGGTGTAAGGAACTACATCTCTTGTATACTTCTGACAGAACTATAAAATGATGCAGATACTTTGCAAACAGATTGGCAACTGCCTAAAAGTTAAACATGAAAGTACCATGTAACCTAGCAGTCCCATTCCTAGTTATATGCCCAAGAAGACTGATAACATGTCTTCAAAAAAATTTTTTTTGGTACCAGAAATTGAACTCAGGACCTTGCACTTGCCAGGAAGGCTCTGTGCTGTTAAGCTATATCCCTGGCCTCTTACAAAGATTTGAACACACATATTCACTGCAGCTTTAGTTAATATAAATAGCTCAAATATGAAAACAACCCAATTGTCTATCAACAGATGAATGGATAAGCAAAATGTAGCATATCCACAGGATGGAATAGCTTTCAGCAGTAAAAAAGAACAAATTATCAATCCATGCTAAAATATGGATGAATCTTGAAAATGTTATGATAAGTGAAATAAGTCAGATACAAAAGGACAAATCAGAGACAAAGGACATATGTTTATGATTGTACTTATGTAAAGAACCTAAAGTAGGTATATTCATAGCAGCAGAAAATAGAATAGATTGCTAGGGCCTGAGGTGAAGCAGAAATGGAGAGCTAATTTTTACAAGTACAGTTTCTACCTGGAATGGTAAGAGAATTCTGAACATGAAGAGTAGTGATGGCCCTGCACATGACTATTCTGGTACCAAAAAACACACCAAATTGTCCAGTTAAAGTGGCTAAAAGGTTATGTTATGTACAGTTTACCATAATTGTAAAAATCCCAAATAAATCAATAAAAGGTAATTATTTCCTTTTAATAATTAAAGTAATTATTAAATGCTACTAATATCATTTTTAAAACCCAGTGATTCACAGGGTGTTTACAGTGTTCATCCCCATCAGCATTAACCTTCTTTAGGCCACAGCATCTTGTCTTCTGGACCCTGAAATCACTATGAAGACAGGTGCCTGTTACTAAAAAGCTATATACTTTCTTGCAGGAATCCATGAAAAGAGCCTCCTTTCTCTCCACTCTTCATCATTTAGGTAATATCTACATTTCAGAAGATAAAAGTTTCTCAACTCGCCCATAGATTGTGCTTTATCTTTCATACTAACACTTCACTCATGAAGGAAAAAGGATAGCTCAGTCTGCTGTAATCCACTCCCACAGGCCACTCAGATTAAATATTGCTTAAGAAAGAAGTCAGTGTCATAGAGAATTAGCCAACATTTAGTGAGAAAAAGGCCTTGCAGCATCAGGTGGCCATGCTCTTTGATCTCCCATTCTTGTTCTCTGTGCAAGCTCTACTGAGTCCAGGTGTGTCTTTAGTACAGATGCAGCTGGCAGGTAACAGCTTTTGATCATGATTGGCATCTGGTAACTCTCAAATTTAGTTGTCGGTCTAAGATCTTTTAAAAAAATTTTTGATCACTGTTCTATCAAAAAAGCCAAGTTTATAACTC
This sequence comes from Hydrochoerus hydrochaeris, assembly GCA_004027455.1. Taxonomy (NCBI): domain Eukaryota; kingdom Metazoa; phylum Chordata; class Mammalia; order Rodentia; family Hydrochaeridae; genus Hydrochoerus; species Hydrochoerus hydrochaeris. Next base: position 54,801 of record PVLA01009966.1, read on the forward strand.
ATGGTGAATCCTGACAAGACATTCCTTCAAGAGTGATTACAGAAGTAAAGTGGCTGTTTGCAAAAGTTTTTGTAACAGCCTGAAGTCCTCAGCAATACAGAGAAATAATGACCAACTAAATATAAGTCTGAGAAAACTAAAAAGGCAGCCAATAGGGATCAGAGTGAACTGTTTCTTGTGTATAAACAATATAAAGTTTGCAACTGACATGTCTCCTGGAATTGCTTTTGCTGTGATTTTACTTTGAAACTTGTGGTAGTCTGTGGAAATAAAGAAAAATGTTCTAAGTCTGTTTTGTGTTTCCAAACCTGAAGCTAACTCATTCATTTAACTTACATTTATCAGTTCAGAGGGTACCAATTCAGGTCTATTTCAGGTCTTCTGATTTGGGTTGAAGACCTAGCCATAAATGAGATTCTTTCAGTATATTCTGAGAGACAGACATGTAAACAGATAGGAGCATTTCAACATGGAAAGCACTCCAGCATGGCAAACACCAGAACAAAAACTTAAATTAAGTGCCATGGATCCTCAGGTGACAGTATAATTTTGCTTGAGGGAGCCAAATTTGAGCTTATTCTGGAAGAATTAATAGATTTTATTATTATTATTATTATTATTATTATTATTATTATTATTATTTTGTGATGCTGGGAATGGAAACCAGGGCCTTGTGCATGCAAGGCAAGAGTTGTACCACTGAGCTACATTCCCAGTCCCTGCATAAAAAATTTTAAAAGAGAGAAAGGATAAAGCATTCCAGGTGGAGAAAACAGCATGTATCAAAGACTCTGAAGCAGAAGGGTCTTATGGCTTCTAGGAATAGTAAAAAGTTTGATGAGGCTGGGGAAATAATAAGAGTACAAAATGAACACAAGATCAGCTTAGAGAAAAAGGGTATCCCAGTTAACTGGGGAAGCATTATAAACCACCCCAAAGTTTAGTGGCATAAAGCCAAGACTCCCCCAATAGTGGGGACTGAACCCAGAGCCTTTACACTGAGTAACAATACTGTACCTCCATCCCTTTTTTGTATTTCATTTTAAGAGACAGTCTTGCTAAGTTGCTAAATTGCCTAGGCTGAGTTTGAATTTCTGATCCTCCTCTTTCAGCCTCCCAAGAGTACTGGGATTACAGCTATGTGCTACCTTACCTAGCAAGCCAAGACATTTGATTTTGCTCATGATTTGATGAGTTAACATTCTGGGCCCAGCTCAGCTGAGTATTTCCTGTACTGGTCCCAGTTAGGGTACACATGGTCCGATCATCTGAGTTTTACGTGGGAGCTTGTCCACATATTCCCCAGGTCTAACTGGGTTTTCTCACATGGTAACACCCTATAGTAAGACCAGTAAGGACCTAAAGGCCAAAGCAGAATCTTTCAGGACTTGGCCTTAGAACCCAGAGATTGTCACTTCTGTTACATCCTGTTGGTCAAAATAAGTCATGTGCACAGCTTAGATTTAAGGAGACAACTGATCTCACTCTTGATGGAAAAAGCAGCAGTCATACTGCCAAGGAGTATGTGTAGAGAGAGGAGAATGGCAGGTATCTTTGCAAACACCATAATGTAAAAACAGATTCTGAAGACTGGGATACAAAGTCATTAGTTTGAGATTTATCTTAAGGGTAGTAGGAAGCTATCAGAGGTTTGTTTTCTATATAGTTCTAGGAATTTGTCAATTTAATTGACATTACCTAAATTATAGGGATACAATTTTTCATAATATTCTGTAAGAATCCTTTTTATAAATTTGTCTGTTTCTATAAGGTTGTTAGGCATATTCCCTCTTTTACATCTGGTTTTTGTAATTTGGGGTTTCTGTATTCTGTAAATCTTAACTCTTTAACTGCTACAATCTACGTAGTTTCTTCAAAACATTTTAATAACTTACTAGTTATGTTTACATATGAGTCTAAATTTGCTTTTTAACTCAAAACATTTTTATTTCAACAGTTTACTTTTAATTTCTTGACTCATTGGTTTTATATTCCTATTCCTGTTTTATAGGCATTGATTTTAGGTCTCTTTCTAATATAAGCACTCAGTGCTGGTATTTTTTTCTCTATGCATTTATTGCCTCCTATAAAATTTGGTAAATTACAATTTGATTTTAATTTAGTTCAGGATTTTTAAAATTTCTTTTGTGATTTCTTCTTGATCTGTGGCTTATTTAGTAGTGTAATGACTTCCAAGTACTGGAACCTTTCTAGTTAGCAATCTGCAATTAATTTGTAATTCTGTTGTACACACAGCATATACTGTGCATGACTGAAATCATTTGTTTGGTCTTTTTGAGACAGGGTCTCACTATGCAGTTCAAGCTGGCCTTGAGCTCACTTTGTAGCCCAGGCTGGTCTTGAATTTGCAATGATCTTCCTGCCTCAGCCTCCCAACTGCTGGGATTATAGGTGTGAAATCTTAAATTGAGACTTCTATCATTATTACATTTCCCTCTTTATTCTTGCTAGAACTTCTTACATGGGTGTTTGCTTTGATATTAATAGACACTCCATGTTTCTCATGATTAATACTTTAGTACTATATCTTTCTCCCATCTATTTACTTTCAATCTTTCTCAGCCTTTAATATGAACTGCACAGTTAACTCTTGCTTTTTTTCTTTTATTTTGGGTGGTGGAGACAATCTCTGAATTGTAACATTTAGAGCATTTGTATGTAATATAATTAACAAAATGGCTGAGTTTAAATCTACCATGTTGCTGTGTGTTCTCTATTTGTTCTATCACTTCTTTGTTCTTTTTTCCCTTTCCCTTTGATTTAAATATGTTTTACAATTCCATTTCCTTTCACATTAGGAATGTAAGCTCTCTGTCTTACATTTTTACTGTTGCTTTAAAATTTGCAATATAGATCTTTAAATTACCATATGCTTCCTTCAAATACTACACTCACATGTATTATTGGAACTATGACCCTGCACTTTTATCTTGTCACCTATCCTCTACTTGTGTTGCCCTGCATTTTTTCTGCAAGTATTACATAAAAGCCTTGCACTACACTGTTATTATGTTTGCTTTCAACAGTCAATTATCTTTTTGGCAATTAAAAAATTCCATTTCCAGGCTTTTTATTTCTTTGAAAAATCCAAGTTTTCATATGATACAATTTTGCTTCTGCCTTAAATTTTAGAGCTTCCTTTAACAGTTAGGGTCATACAGGTCTTTTGGTGGGAAATTCTCTCAGGTTTGTTTTTTCAGAACAGGTCTTCATTTCACTTTCATTTATATTTACTCTGAGTATACATTTTTAGTTTGAAATTTCTTATTTCACCTCTTTAAAGATGTTATCACATTGTCTTGCATAGTTTCTGATGAAAAACACTTTTCTTTCCCTACATCAATTTAATATTTTTATTATTCTATTTTGTCAATGATCTTCAAAGAAAATTAAGTTTAAAAACTTATATATTTAGTCATGTAACTATAATTTCCAAGGTTCTTTTCTTTGTTATTGACATATTTCTATATACTATTTTCCTTTTGGCTAAAGAACTTCCTTTCATATATCTGAGTGTAGCCTCCTGATGATGAATTTTTTTATTTTTGAATATCTGAAAAGTCTTTATTTCACATTCTCTTTTGAAAGACACTCTCCTTGGGAATAGTGAAAGTATTTTTCTTTCATAATTTAAAGAAGTTGCTTGATAATCTTTGCATTTGTCTTGTTTTTAATGAGAAATCTGTTCTTGCCTTTGTTATCTTTGTTTCTCTGTATATCACATCTTTCTTCTTTAACTGCTTTTAAGTTTTCTATTTATAACTGGTTAAGTGATTTGGTTATAGTATACATTTATAAAGTTTTCTTCCTTTCATGCATGGGGCTCAATGAGCTTCTAGAATGTAATGGAGGTTTTAGTTTTTATCAGATTTGGCAGAATTAGGGTTGTTATCCTTCGAATGTTTCTTTTTGACCCACTTCTTTTTCTCCTTTGTTTCAAGAATTCCAACTACTACCTGTCTATGGGTCCACTGGAAATGTCACAGTCCTTATTAATGGTCTGATCATTTTTTTTAAAAAAAATTTTATTTAAAGAGAAAAAAACAAAAAAGGCAGAGATATTACAGAATTTCAAAAAAAAAAAAGGATAAACAGTAAGAGATCCCTGGTTGATAAATTACATATTGTCCTTTTAGAAATAGTTGTTCAAGTTACAAAATTAGAGCATACTAAGTAGACATTCAAGCAGTGAGACTGCAAACCGATCTGTTCAACAATCCAACAAGAACTTAGAAGTATGGTTATCAATCCTACACACTTAAATATTCATGCAGTTATATCTTTTATAGCACTTCCTATTTCCTCTCCTTTTTACAATATTATTGTAAAAAGTCAATTAAGTCAAAATTTTGTAAAAAATTATGCATTTTTTAAAAAAATTTATTTAAAGAGAAAAAAAAGTCTGATCATTTTTAAACAATTATCTTTTCTCTCTGTATTCTATTCTGCAGTTCCTATTGGTATAGTGTATATTTAGATTCATATATTTTCTTCTCTAATGTGTAACATGTGTAAGCAGTTTATCTTTCAGACATTGTAGTTTTGTCTCTGGAAGTGCATTTTGAATCTCAAAGTTTATAACCTTACTTATTTTTTTGAAGTTGCCACATATGGTTATAATAACTGTTTTAATGTCCATGCCTTCTAATTTTATAATCTGTATCCATTTTGGATTGGTTTTATTCATTCTTTAAAGGTATATATTCTTTGAATGTCTGACAAGTTTTGCCTATAGATGACACATACTGTGAATTTTATTGTTTTAATATTTCTATGTTCCTGTAAGTATTCCTAAGCTTTGTTTAGGAATACAGTTAATTAAAAACCATTTGGCTTTTTGGGTCTTGCTTTTAGGATCTGCTGGGTGGGATTACAGCTGTGTTCAGTCTATAGCTAAGTATTTCCCATACCTATAGGATGTAAAATCTGAGGTCTCTAGCCCACGAATTGTTTGGTTTAGTAATACTGGGGGTTGAATCCAGGGCCTCTACATTGAGCTATATCCCTTTTCCTTCTTTAATTTTTTTATTTTGAGTAGGGACTCACTAAGTCAGCAAATTGCACGGATTGCTTGAATCTGTGATTATCCTGCTTTACTTACCCAAAGTTCTTGGTTGGGAACCCCTCAAAACTTTTAGGTTTTTTCCAGCTGTTGCTGGGCCATATGGTCTCCAATTCTGTCAGTGTTAATGCCACCTATTATTACTGCTAATCCTTTCAAGTAATCTTATGGGGTTTTGTTGGTTGGTTGGTTGGTTGGTTTGTTTTTATTTTTTGCCAGCCTCAAGTAGCATCTTCCCATGCATATACTCACGGTATTTGGCTGAATATCTGAGGAGTGTATCTTTAGATCCCTATGGCTCTCTCTGCTCTCTTCTCTTGGATACTCTGTCATGACAACTCAAGCCACCTTTGTCTCTCTGGACTCAGCTTCATTTCTCAACTAAGCAGGTCTGCAGGCTCTGACTGAATTCTTCCTCCATGCCCCACAGACCTGTTAACTCTTTGAAGTCAGCAAACTGGGATACTCCGAGGTATCACCTTGCTTCTTTCCTGTTCCTCATGGATCACCATCCTTTGCCATCTATCAAGTGCCTTCTAAAATGTTGCTTTATATCTTTTGTTTATTTCTGGCATGGGGGCAGTTTTGGCCCTCCCAATTGGCTGGAAATGAGATTTATTTTTCTCCCAGAAACAAGTCACACATTCCCATGTCCAGTAACATTTTGATGGAATACTAGAAATTATTGAGTTTACAGTTCTGAATTCTGAATTTTGTCATATTTTTCTTTCAGTGAATTGAAATCTCTTTCTAATGTACTCATATCTTCAGTGTCCCAAACTCTGATTTCTGTCTCCCCTCAGCTCAGTGAGGACTGCTAGACTCCATTAACTTTTCTCTCTCTTTGTTGCAGTTCAAAATACCTCAGGGCAGCTGCCTCAGAGATAATGACCCTTCTCCCACTTGTTTCCTCTATTTTGGGGATAACATTTTCTGCTGTTCTGTCTGCAGTGAGTTGCTTCATAATTGTGTTGCATTTTCTAGTTGCTAAAGGAGGCTACTTTTGAACCCTTTTCTTTTATGGCTGAATACAGAAATTTCAATTTATTTTCAAATCTGATGGATAATTTTGATGGATATGTTATTATTTTTATGCTTTTTATTTCCATAAAATTTCATATATGTATCAAAACACTTCATAAAAATTCAGTCTATAACTCTCTAGAGTTCTCAGTGTATGAATCTGTTGTTTCTTGTTTTTATACATCATCATTCATAGTGATTTATCTCCTGAGTGACTGATTTTTAAAAGCATGTACTTTCATCTGTGAGGGACCTGAGTACCTACATTTTGGATGTCTCCTTTAAGAGGTTAGCACATGACTGTGTTAGAAGCTGAGCAGTAGCTAGCTAGTAGTCATAGCAACTGACCTAGAACTCTCTGGAAGCCTTTCAGGGTCCTCATCTTAATCAAAGATTGTTCAGTTCATCTTCCTGTCTCTGTCTTGACTTAATAATGCTATCAGTATATGCCTTGAGGAAGAACACTATTTTCATCTGTGCTGACCACTCACTGCTCCAGCTCTGTGCACTTTCTTTTCCTCTCCTTTCCCTCTTTCTCTCCACATGACTCCCCTGAGGATGTCACCTTTCCAAAGGTGAAACAGAAAGGCCTCTCACCCTAGCTGGAAGTAGAAACCCAGGTTTCCTGTTTCAACTTGTTCATTCCCAACCTTCTCTTGGGCTTTAAATATGAACTCTGTTTGGAAGATCTTGAAATCTATACTTCTATACTTCCAGCTTTAATGTTTTTACCCTGCTTTCAGTCTCACAATCACAATCAGTCTCTCTGGTCATCTCACTTAAGACTCAGTATAACCAAATCAAAATACAGTTATTTCTCTTCTTTCCCTACATATGCAAGATTCTTTTTCTGTCATTCACAAACCTCAAATTCTTCAAACTGGAAGAGATCTTAAAAGTTCATTTTTAAAACTGGAAGTGGAGGACCAGTAACTTTTTCTCATCACTTCCAATTAATTTTAATGAAAATAACACAACCATTATGTTCCTTCCTTCTCAAAAAACTTTAATGGTTTTTTTTTTTACTTAACCCTAAGACACTTGCAGCTCTTATGATCATATCCTATAATAATTCTTTATAATAAAGTATCTCCTTACCAAAAACAAGTGATTTCCAATGTATACAAGAACTCTAGATTGGCAGTTAAGGGTTTTCAAAATCTGGCTTATACTCTACTATACATATAAAGCATTTCTGTCCTCCCAAAATTTATTCACCTTTATGTCCATCAGCCTTGAAAACTCCTGTCTGCCTCTAATTCTACTGAAATCCTACTTTTCTCTCAAAATACAAAAATTAGGAAGTAATTTTGATAAAACAACTGTAGATTAGAGATAAGGAAATGATAGAAAAGGGAGGTAGCAAGAATGACTCAGGTTTCTGTCATCACTGATGGTTGGTTCTGTCATTTTCTAAGGTGAAAAAGGCTAAGGAAATGACTGGGTTCTGAAAGGAAAAAGTAAAATTTTAAGTTAGGATACTATGATTGAAATCCTATAAGATAGCCTAATAATGCTTAATGTTTATTTTTTAAAATCTGTATGCTAATAACATAAGTGTGTTTAGTTTGTAAAAATTTATAAACCAAGTGTGGTGGCACATGTTTGTAACCCCAGCCCTCTGGTTGTCTGAGGCAGGAGGATTGCTACAAGTTCTAGTCCAATCAGGGCAGTTTAGTGATTTAGTAGGATCAAAATTTAGAAGGAGGCAGGGACTGGAGCTGTAGCTCACTGCATGGCCCTGGATGCAATCCTGGATACCACGCACACACAAAAAGAAGTTGGGTGTGGCATACACCTGTAATACCAGTGCTCAAAAGGCTGAGCAGCAAGAGGGTTAACTTGAGTTTGAGGCTAGCCTGGACCACATAGTGAATTCAAGGCCAGCCTGAACTGCATAGCAAGATCCTGTCTCAAAAAAAATTCGAATAGTATGGTACCCATAATGTACACATAAGGTACACATAATGTATGTGTACCTTTTGTATGTATGTTATACTGAAATATATTTTCAAAATACTTAATGCCTAAGATTAAATCTAGGAAAAATGTAACTATAAACATAAACACTTTTAATAGTAACACATTTTGGGAATTTGTGCACACTTTTTAGGCCACTTGTAAATTTTATGTTTGACCAATATTGAGAGTTTTGTATTTCCATATATAGTTAGGTAGCTCTCATGGGGTCACCTTTAAATGAGATAATTTCTTTTTCAAATTTTCTCCTGTGGGACCAGGAATATAGCTCAGTGGCACAAGTGCCTGTCTGGCAAGTGCAAGGTCCTGAGTTCAATTACCAGTACCAAAACAACAACAGCAAAAAAATCAAATTGTCTCCTTTGTGCTCTTGAGCTGAAAGTGTATAGCAAGTTACCTTAGAAGGTATCTTGTCTTGCTTTTCAATATCACCTTTTGCCAGAGGTTTAGCTCAGCGGCCTAAGTGCCTGCTTGGCAAACGTGAGGTCGTGAGTTTAATCCCCAGCACACACATACACACACACACACACACACACAAATCACTTTTCTATGGGTAAATAATATTATATTTTTTGATCTGCTACCTTGCTATCTAAAAATGTTACTTTATGTATCGAAAATCTTCCCAAGTGGTTTTGGTTGATGTCATTTGGCTTTAGTATGAGTACTCCACAAGATGCAAAATGGTACGTGTGGATTTGCGATATAACAAAAATCTTATTTTTCTATGGTTGACTTCCTAAACTGAAACATAACTTAAAGGATTCATAATATAAGGAGACTACCAAAGAATCCTGTATTTTATGAGAAGGTCTAATCAAGTATTCTCATCGGAGGAGGGGATGCTTCTGCAGCACTCCTAGGAGATGCTCATCTGGTCACTTCGGAAACACTTTTGGCTTTTATTTGGTGATTTCATCATTATAAAGTACTCTGACACTCTGTAAAAATTCTAGCCATGCATTGTTACAGAAACCTGGTACTGAACCAAAAGGAAGGCACTTCACACTGAGGAGTTTGGAAGACAATGATGTAGTCCACTAACGGGCTGGTGGAAATTAGTTCCAAATCACTGGCCTCAAATTATTTTAAATATAGTTTGCAAACCAAAAGTACAAGGCTAATGTGCATGACTGATTACATGAATTAAGTCATATGTTGTCAAGCGAGCTAGTTCCAAGTAGATTTACTTCAAAGGAATTATCATAAGGTAGGGAACTTCTGGGAAGGAGAGAGGGGGCTTGAGTGGAGCAGGTAGAGTTCAATGTGTCCTCAACTGGACAGTCTGTCCCAGACATGAAGTCCTTGAAGCAAGTTGGAAAAACTATATATATTTTTCTACATAGGGAAAAACACAAGCATTACATCTGGACAAAGGTTGACCTAGTGCATTACCTGGGAGAAGCAGCTGGACACAGACAGCCAAGGCTGACCGAGCTTAGAGGCTAACCTGCGACAGGCAGCATGAGCATAATTACAGGCCACTAACTGATTTCTTAACTTCTGTTACAAAATGTCTATAATTTGCTATTCTATCATTTCACCCTTAAAATATTAGTTGTCTACTATTCTAGATATCTACATTCACTTATTACTCATAACAAGTTTAAGATGTACATTCTGTCATTTTATAGATAAGGATACCAACACATGGAAGGCGAAGGTGTCTACAGTCAGCCCTTACATATTATGCTAGAAACCTTTGCTCAGATTGGCATTGACTTTTTGGTTACTTAAGAATTCACACATTTAGGGGCTGGGGATTTAGCTCAGTGCCATAAGTGCCTGCATGGCAAGTGTGAGGCTGTGAGTTTGATCCCCAGTATCAAAAAAAAAAATGGATTCACACACTTCTGTTATCCATCTTAAATCTAAATTACATCAAAGTTGTAAAATATGTTTAAATATAACTTCATTAAAATCAAAATATAAATGTGTATTGCATTCTCCTGATCAACTGTTTAATAAAACTTACAAAAAAAATAAAATATGGGCTGAACCTTTAGCTCAGACATAGAGCACTTGCCAAAAATGTACAAAGCCCCTGGCATCAATCTCTATGTTGAAAAGGAAAAAGGAAATTATACTGTCTTTAAAAAAGAAAATGGTACCAGTTTACACAAGCTTTTTTAAAATAAATTTTTACTTGGAAACAAAGCTTTTATAAATAAGGAGGGTTAAAGGGAGGCTGGGGGTGGGGAAAGAAGAATCAAGTTGTGTCATGCACAGGTACAAATTCCCCATGATGAATGTGATCATTATGTATGCCTAACATGTACCAATAAATTAATTAATTTTTTAAAATAAATTTTTACTGAAATATCAGATACCTAAGCAGATGTTGAACTTTACATTTTCACAGAGTAGAAAAACACTGCCAGGTAAGGAAAACAAAAACAAAAAAAATGTTACCAGTGTCCATGGGCTACCTACTCAAGAGCTGTCCATCTAAGATCCAAGAAAAAAACTGGCACCAAAGCTATAGTTATTTAATTAACATAATGGTAATAACTAAATATGTTAAAATAGTTTCTGGAGCATTTGGACAGGGGCAAATAGGGTTGGCTATCTGAATGTGAGGGGAAATGCACATTAAACACATGGACACAGGCCAGGTGAGGTGCATCAGGAATCCCAGCACTCCAGAGGCTGAGGCAAGATGATCACTGCATTTGAGGCCAGCCTGGGCCACAAAGTGAATTCAAGGCCATCCCAAACTGCATAGTGAAACCCTATCTCAAACAGAGCAAAAATGAAATGAAATAAAATACACAGACACACCTGTGCTGTAACAGGCAGGGATAGATGTGCCATTGGGAGAGAATCTAGTACCTGACTTGTTTTGCATCTGAACAACTTTCTGGTTTCAATTAATTTAAAATAAATCCTCTTGGTCTTAAGATACCCTGTTCCTTGGAATCAGAAGATACTAAAAACAAAGCTTTAGATTTCCAGCCATTGTTATATTTAAGTCCCAAACTCCAACTCATTGATAATGGTTATCTAGAGAACTGTATCAAAAATGACTGAAACAACAACACAGTAATCATTGTAGATCACCTTGTATTGTGGTTTTATATGACTTTTTGGTTTCATGTTTTTATAGGAACTTGTTTTGTTTTGTTTTTTCTTGCTAAGTTTTATTTTTCCCTCTAATATAGAAAGGATAGAAATACATGTAGAGATTCATGCATGCGTAGCTGTTCACACTCTCACTGTTTGACTATCTACTTTGTATGCTTTAATTTTGAAACTTGAACAACTATTTCTAAGAGGATAAAATGTAATTTATTAACTAGTGATTTCTTAGTTTTTGGAATTCTATATTATCTCTACCCTTTACATGCTTTTGTTGCTCTTTAAATAAATTCTTTTAAAAAATGACTGAAGCAAGAAAAAGTTCAATGGGAATGAGCACTTTAATGTGTTGATGATGGAAGGGAGGCAGAGATAGTATCATTTATTTGCCATTTCTGCCCTGAGCCAGTATCATTCAGCAATCAAGAGATGCAGAAGGAAAGAGAAAGAAAGAAAGAAAGAAAGAAAGAAAGAAAGAAAGAAAGAAAGAAAGAAAGAAAAAAAAAGAAAAGAAAAGAGAAAAGAAACAATGAATTGCCGTACTAGCTGGACAGTTCTGTTTAGTGAAGATTCCCTTTAGCTGTTCTCCTCACCCTACTGTGTCCCTCGGCCACAACACTGTTAATCGTCAGTGCATCTAGTGTATGGAGATCAAACACAACTTACAAATCAGATAGCACTGGGCAGATCAGACTGTTTACCACTTCCTCACAACACATTTGCTCCTATTACACTGAACAGCCTTATGAGCCTATACCACGCAGAAGACGCATTCTTTTCCCTTAGGGAAAAACATTTAAGAATTAAGATTACATCAACTGAAATAGTAGTATCCTAAACTGTATGTGTCAACTTCTGGTTTGCCAAAGCATGAGATAAAAGATATGCTTACAAATGTACTGATTAAAATATTCAAGACTGGAAGAGAGGCCTTTTGGAAATTCTTATTTTAGAACCATTTAATCCACATTCATAAGCCAAGTTACTATCATTTTATCATGCTACCCCCACGGGTTCACTTGCTCCCCACCCCCCAGTACTGGGACTGAACCCAGACCAAGACCTTCACACTGAGCTACATCCCTGGGCTTCCCAAACCCTATTTTTTAGACTGAATCTTATTAAGTCACCCAGATAGGATTTAAACTTTTGATCCTCCTGTCTCAGCCTCCCAAAGTGCTACGATTGTAGGTAGTGCAGCTAAGCCCAGCCCTGATCAGCTTTTTAGAGCCATGTGACAGCCATTTCCACATTCACTTTCCAAATGCGGCACACAGGTACATGTAAATATAACTTAGTGTTTGTTTTGTCAAATACTGTCCTCTACTTGGATTTTAAAATGTATTATTTCTGTATGGACTATGAGATAAATTCTTTTATTGCCTAGCTGTTAGGGAAATTATGTAAACCAGAGAGCACACAGTTACCCTTGACTGGTAGAAATTTAGAAAATTTAACTGGCACAACTCTTCCAGAAGGACTGGAAAAAGTGTTAAAAACTTGTTTGCCTTTACCTTTGGTTCTCTTATAAACAGTTGGACCTGCACAATTATGTTCTAAAATAGATACTTGTTGAAAGTTACATAGGAAGCATGTTCTTTTCAACTTTAAAGGATCAGCAGCATTCAATATCAGCAACAGGCCTTTGGGGAGATTTTAGGTTTTCCCAACATAAGCTAAGGAAATAACCAGAACTCCTGACGCTGAGTAATAACCCACCATTGGAGGTCAGCAAGCAGCAGATTGAGCAGTCTTACACGGACATTCCTTGGGAACACTCCAGTGGGCTTTTTAATACCTGCATAAAGCAAGGTACACATACATGTGCATCCTTGGTGCACACTTTAGCCCCAGCTACTTGGGAGGTTGATGCAGGAGGCTCTCTTGAACCCAAGAGTTCAAAACCAACCTGAGTAACATAGCAAGACCTTATCACAGATGACACCACCCTGCACAAATGCTTAAAATGCCTCCAGGCAGAGATGCATAATTGACATCCTCAAAGCATAATCATGAACAGAAGGTATCCACCTCTCTATTCTCATGTCCTTTATACCCCTATTCTTGAATGTATCGAATTCTACTTTTCAAATTATTTTTCTTCCCTACATCACTTCCTACCCCTGAGTGTGAGCACTCATGATTATGTTTTGCCCTTGGTTCTGCCATCTGACAGAATTACATTCACTATTTTTTATTTGTTTGTTTGTGTTGTTTATTTTTGCTTTGTTTTTTTTAAGATAGGATCTCACTGTGGAGTCCAGCCTGGCCTCAAACTCACACTCTTGGTGATCTTCCTGCCTCAGCCTTCCTGGTGTCTGGATTACAGGTCTGTGGCACCATACCCAGCCAGAATTTCATTCATGCTTAAGTCTTCCACTTTGATTTCCATGTAAGTAATTCCTTAGATACTTATCCCAGCTTGACTTTTCCTCCTATCTCCAGGTCTGAACCTTCAATTGCCTCAAACTCTATACATATGCAAAATTTATTTCTTAGTTTACCTCTTGATTTCCTTATTTATTTATTTATTTTTGTCTTTTTGATGCAGGGTCTCACTGTGGGGTTCAGGCTGGTCTTTGGCTCACTTGTAGCCCAGGCTGGTCTTGAACTTGCAATGATCCACCTGCCTCAGCCTCCCGAGTGCTGGGATTACAGGAATGTGCCACCACCCGTGGCATTTACTGTTGCTTTTATGGGTACTGCCCTGCTACACTTTCATTCACACTCAAAATCACAAAGTGGAATTTTAATCTGACTCTCTAATTTTAACACCCAATCGACCAAATTTAAAGTGTTTCTCAAATGTGTTTTTCCCTTTGCATAGTCCTACAGTCTTGGTTCAATTCTTCTGTATCATTTTATTTCCTTAATTCTGAGATGCCTATTTTTCCTATGATTTTATAAACCTAAAGTCAAGATTTATTTTATAATTAATGTATATATGGATGTATAGTTAGTTATGACAAAAAATCAGTTATGTCAACATGTCTCAAACCATACATATGGCATCAATGACCTATATTCCTTTGTTTCTACTTGCTCTTTACTCCCCACTTCTC
>PVLA01009967.1:0-63483 GCA_004027455.1 Hydrochoerus hydrochaeris
CTCTGTGGGTGGCTGTGAGCGCCCACCTCAGAGGAAGCGGGGAAGCGGGGCTTCCTAGGAGCTCCCAGCTTCTCTCTGAGTCATCGACTTCCATCTGCCCATCTGCCGCGGTAACCCGGGCCAGCACTGCTGCTGCTGCTGCTTCGGGAGAGGAAGCAGCTCTAGTGCCTGTGGCGGGGTGGCTGCTGGGAAGCGGGGTGGGGCTGTGCTCAGGCTGAAGGGGGGACCAGGCCGCTCTCCTGCAGACCTGCTCCTCTCTCTGGGGCACCCACCTTGGGGAACCACAGACTCTGAGCCCAGGAGGGGCACCCTCACAGCAGCCCCCCAGAAACACTAAGCATGTTAGTCAAGTAACAGTTTCACCTTCCAAAAGCAGTAGACTTTGGACGTGAGGTAAAAACTAACAAGGCCGAAAGCAGAGGGGAATTGGGAATCTGGAGAGATGAGAATGCAGCATGTGCTATTTCCCCTAAAGGAAAGTTCTGAATACTACAAACTTGCATTTCACTCAGGGAAAAAAGGCTGGGAGGGGGAGTCAGGGAGTCAAACAGAAAAAATGTTCCTCCAAAAACAGCAAGAGCCAGGCTAGTGGTGCATGCCTGTCATCCCAGCACTCGTGAGGCGGAGGCAGGAGGATCATTGCAGGTTCAAGACCAGTCTGGGCTACAAAGTGAGTTCACAGCCAGCCTGAATTGCATAGCAAGACCTTGTCTCAAAAAGACACATGCACACCCTCGCACCCAGCCACTGAAACACACACACACAAAACCAGGCAAGACAGAAGCTGCAGAACCCACTTAGGTATGAATGATTTCAAGTCTTGAACTTGTCTGAAGACAGTGGCACGGTCCAGCACCTGGGAGCCAGCAGAAGCAAAAGCAGTCCTCCCCAGAGGACAGTACTCCTTCCTGGACCCCGAGAGCACCGCACATCTGTGTTCCTTGACAGTGACTGGTACACAGTCAGGCATAACAAGGAAGACAAGCAGAAAAGACCTCATGAATGAAGGCAAAGAGGAGCACAGATGCCAACTCCAGACCAGGAGTCACACCGGACCACAGGTCCTCACCGCACCCTCAGATCCCAGAGACAGCAGAAGCCTCATCTCTAACCTCTGTCTCGTGAGGACTCCGCTTTCTGCAGAGGAGAAATCTCCATGCACCGTGTCCTTGGTGAGCCTGAGACCTTGGCTACCTACTTTGTGGAGTGCATGGGGAGAAGAGGAGGTGGGGACAAGCAGGACCCCCCCACTGGCCTGCTCATGCCTCTCTCTCTTCCCTCATAAAAATGTGCACCAATTTATGCACCTGGCTATTAATACAGTGATTACAGAATGGAGATAAAGTTAGATGTCCTGGTTTGCCACTGTCGATAACGTCTCCTCTCTAGCTTCCGTTTCATCCCCAAAGTTCATTATGGGCAGGGCTTTTAAGATTCCCTGGGGACCCAAAGGTGTAACATACTGTCGACAGCAAGGAGACCAACCGTCCTCCTGAACCCAGGAAGTCAGGGATACTTTGGAGGACACAGCATTCCCTGTTAAATATGTCTTCATGGGGAATAATCCAGGGTTTGATAAACCTTCACCCATAAAACTAGCAATTGATGAATATGGATATTTATGGGGCTGAAGCCATGAGGCAAGGGGTGCCTGGAGGATGCAGTACACTAGCTCCGGCTCCTTCCTCTCCTAAGTGCACTCATGCCACCTCAGCAGTGGCCTCTGAATAAAGTCCTGAGGGACTGGAGTGGCCGGCCCCTGTGCGTCCTCTCAGTACCACAGAGTCGGCTCTGCTGGAACCCTGTCCTGGGTTCTCCTGGCAAATGTCTGTCCCATGGGCCACCAGCCATGGAGGTCACCACAGGGCAGCCTCAGCAACCTGCACCCTGGGTACCTGAGGAGACCCTGGCCCTGCTGGCAGTGCAGAGGGCCCCCTTGGCCTCCTGCTGGCCTTTGGTGTCAAGGCCGCCATCTTGCTCATCTAGGACAGAGGTGACCTAGGTGCTCTTAAGCTGCTCAACAAATGAAACAGTGCGGGCTTCACTGGGAAGAACACAGACCAGGCAGGCACTGACTCCAGCAGCACCCCGTGTGCCCCTCCGCATGGACCTCTGGACCCCCAGCACCAGGAGAAGAAAGTGGAGAGCAGGGGTCACTCCTGGTCAAAGCCAGGCCAGGGGCCAGAGTTGAGGCCCTGTCCTCCCAGCCACTGCCCATTCCACCTAAAACTGGAAAATAGCAAGGCATGGGATGCAGGCCTGAAATCCTCTGGGAGGCTGAGGCAGGAGGACTGCAAGTCTGAGCTTAGACTGTGCAGCTTACTGACACAGCAAAGTCTTGTCTCAGAATGAAAAGGGCTGGGGACGTAGCTTGGAGTGATGGCCTTGGTTCAATACCCAGTACCCCCCCACACACACACTACCGCCAAAACCCCCAAAACTAGGAAGTCAGTCAAGTCTGCCAAACAGCACTCGGTTCTTGGACATGGACCAAACTCTCCTTTGCACAAGCCCTCGCTTCGGGCTTCAGTTTCCCCATCCTGTCAGTGGTGACTGTTTGTGGGGAGGGTGATGCACCTGGCACAGCCCAGCTTTGGGGCTCACTAATCTCTGCCGCTGGTGCCCAGCAGGGCTTCCCCTCACCGAGCCCTCCGTCTCCTGCACTGGCTTCCTCCACGGAGCACGCCTCTGCAGGGCAGCGGGCAGAGCGCAGAGGGGTGTACAGCGGGGCGGCGCCCCAGCCAGGCAGGGCCAAGTCAGGTGGGACCGGTGCTTCCAGGTGAGGGAAGGGGAAGTCCTGGGAGGGCAGCACAGGGTGTTCTCTGCCGCAGCTGCACGCTGGTGCCGGGCTGCTCGTCGGCAGGTGGGGCACGGGGACCTCTCCTACCCGGTGCTCCAGATGCTGCCTGTTCTTGGATAGGGCTTGGCTCCCTCTGCAGTGTCTTCTCAGCTACTTATTCATCTGCCCACCTACCCACTCACCCATTCGCCTGCCCACCCATCCACACACCTACCCATCCACTCATTGATTAACCACCCACCCACCCACGCACCCACCGCAGCACACTCACCCCATCCATTCACCCCCTCTATACATCACCCACCAGCCACCCACTCATCCACCCACCTGGTCAGTAAACGTTTATCAAGCAGTACTGACGCTCAGCCTCATCTGTTCGGTGCATGGTACTTTGTGTGCATCATGGTACTTTGTGTGCATCATGCTTCCCTAATGCTGCCAGGTAGGAACAGTAACCTTTGACACATGAGAAGGCCCAGGGTCCAGAGATGCAGTGCCCCTCTAAAGCTCTCACCTATTTAGAATTGGGGCCCAGACCCATCTGACACCAAATGCACCACTCAGACGCCCCTTGCAGGAAGCCCTTAGGACTCTGACACCCGTCACCCGGCCCACTCCCGACGGCGTGCTGCCCTGGGGAGACGACGCGCTACTGGGCCTCCCTGTGCTGGCCCAGACCCTGAGCTGAACATCATGCCCTGCAAACCCCAGAGCCTGCCCATGGCGGGTGGGCAGGGCCACCCCATCGCTGTGCCCCGGCTCCCAGGGAAGGTCGGACCGTGTGTACTTTCGGCAGAGGCTGGGCTGCGCCACAGCAACAGCCAGGGTTAGTGCTTCAGAGCTGGGCTGGATGGTCCAGTCAGCAGACTGCTATGCGGGAAGCGACTGCCAATGCCACGGGGCCTGTTTCCCCAAGACAAGCGCGTCACTGTCCCATTTCACAGGAGAAGAACACAGAGTCCTCGGCCATGGCGTTCCGGGCACAGGGGATGGGGCGCCCCTGACAGGAGGTCTGGCTCCCGGCCCATTAGGGTAGGGACATCTATGGCCAATTGAGAGAGTACTGTTCTTTGTGCCCGCCACCCACTGCTAAATGCTCAAGTGCTCGGAATACTAACGGATGTTTTCCACACTCTGCTCCAAACAGTGTGAAAATCACCCCTGGCATCCCCCGCCACCAACTGATTTTCTTACTCAGACTCAAGCTTGCTGCATTTGAGAGCAGGCTGTAGGCAGAGCTGATCTGAGTGAACCATTCCGTTAAAAATAAAAATAGCCCCTTCTTGCTGTGAGACATGACGCCTGACTCAGATCAAGTGGATCGCATTGGTCTGCTTGCATCCTGTGAAGCATCGGTGCTGTGCTCGGGCTCACGTCCCACCTCTACCACCACCTGCCATTGGCCCTGGGCTACTCACGGTGGAGACCAAGGAAAGGCGATCTCTGCAGGGGTCGACAGAGGCCAGTGGGCCCCACAGCCCACACTCATGGAGCACTACACTTGACAACCTCTGGAGACATCAGGGTGTGTGGAATGACCTCAGGAAACAACTGCAGAACCCAGGACAGGTCCAGGGCCTCACTCGTGGGTGGGGGACCCAGAGCTGGAAGGATGGAGCCCTCGCCAGGAAGCCACGCCCTCAGCGAGACCAACCCTGCTCCACAGTCTGGGAGAGCACGTGGAGCGCACCGCTGACACAGGGACCTGCCACACAGAGGGCTCCACCCTAAGCACTGACCCCTGCCCTCCGCCTGCACACAGGGTCCCTGCTAGACTCAGCCCAGGTACAGGCGAGCTTCCCATTGTGAGTAGTCATCAAGAACCAAGCACGGACTTCCAGAACCAAGCACGGACTTCCAGCAACACCTGTCTGGTGCCGCGGCCTCCTACCGGAGAAAGGGAAAGAAGAGGGAGGCAACTGCAGTCTACAGCCTCAGCCAGTGACCTTATTCTGACCTCCAGGAAAACTAGAAAATCCCAGGAGAGACCCAGGAGCTGTCCGTGGTGCTAGCTCCCCCCCACACACACACACAGGGGAGATAAATGGGGCCCTGGGAACTCTCTCCTTGGCCTTGCTTTCCCACTCTTCCAGCTGTCCCAGCCATACCACCCGCAAACCCCTCCAGGGCTCCGCTCTGAGCACACAACACCCACACCACCCTTCCTGCGCCCCTCTCAGGGATCTTCTCCCCAGGGGAACACAGGGCAGGGCAGGGAGTTTTACCTGTCACACTGGGCTGTGACCCTTATCTGGTGGGCGCCAGGGATGTAGCTCACGACAGCCTGACCCCATCCAAACCCAGCCTTGGTCCACATCCACAGCAGGTCTGTGCCCTGCCCCAGCTGGCCCTCAGCCCCCTGGACTCTTGGAACAGCCTTTCAGAGTTGGGGTTTTCTGGCTAAAGATGTTCAACCTGTACGTCCACTTGCCAGGGTTTTGCGGAAGTAAACTCGTCTTTCATCGTGTTAGTACTCTGTAAGGAAAACATCATTAAATATGCACAGAGGTTGATGTGGAAGACACACTTCTCCTCTTCTGACCGCTGTGAGCCAGGGATAGAGGACACACACAGCAAGGGAGGTCAGTGCTGGCCGGTGTCCTCAGTCTATCCTGGCAGTCACTGCAAATGCTGAGGGACCTTGAAGGATGTCAGTGACATGCGACAGCAGAGTACTGGCCTAGAGGAGGGGAGGGAGGCAAGAAGGGCGCTGATCTGGGCCCAACCCAAGGTCTAAATCTAACACAAAACTTTAACCTTAACTGCTTAAGCATAAGCCCTAACCCTAACCCCAACCCTGATCACCTCACTCTACCCCAATCCTGATGCGGAACCCTGAACTTGGACCTGGACCCAGTTCTTGACTCTTTCCCTGACCCTGGACCAACACAGGAGGCTTGGTCAGGAAGGACTGCCCCGAGATACTGCATGGGTGACAAGGTCACAGTACAGGCACTGGTGATATCCGTGTCCTGGCATGGTGACTGGCTTTTTCATACATTCTGAACAAAACACATTATGGTTTCGCAGGATTTATGCTGTGTGTAGAAACTTTAGCTCAGCGCTGGGAAGGAGACTGGTGTTCTGTGAGGAATGGAGTGGCTGTGGGCTCAGCTGGTCACAGACCTGGGCGAGCACCACCTGGTGATGCCCGCACTCCTGCGGCCAGGGTGCCCTCGCTGTCACCCCACACTGAGACTGCCTGGGGTGGCCACCAACACGCACCCGTCCCAGAAGCATCCCTGGCCACTCCCTGGGTGCTTCCTGAGGGCAGTGGGTCATGAGACCTCTTTCCTGAAGGCCTGGGACCTCTCTGGGTCCAGGCCAGGCCAGCTGTTGGCAGGTGTCCACCACACAATCCTGCAGCACCGTCTGGTGAGATCAGCTTTCTGGGGACTCCTGATGGGGTGGGGAGGCACTGGCCTCAGCCCACAGGGCTGGACTAGGCAGGGACTCATGGCCGTCCTGGAGCCTGGCCAGCTGGCTGGGACCTCTAACTGACAATCTGAAGGACAGTCCTGCTCAGCTCATTTGCTTAAAAACCTGCAGCCCACTGAGGCATCTGAGGGCCTCTGGCTGGGACATGAAGGCAGAGCCACGGCCACTTGGATGGGCAACCACGGGGCGAGGCAGCGGCCAGGGCAGCGCTGACCCCACCAGGTTTGGCCCCGGACAGGGAGGCGTCGAGGGGTACAGGGAGCAGCCTGGGAGCTGCTGCATCTCTCTCAGTGGCAGGAGCCCCCCGCACCCCCACTTCTGCATCCAGTTCCAGTTCCACACTGGAGCTCAGAGCACCAGGGCTGTGGCTCTGACCCCCAGGGGTGCAGAACATGCACTCACACCTGTAGCACATAGACCCTCGCTGACAGTGACCCGCCCTGGGATGCACAGAGTCAGCCAGACACTGATCCCCATCACCAGGATGAGCAGGCCCTGTACTTGGCCAGCCCCCCCACAGCCCGAGAGTGATGCCCCAGCCCCAGGCCTGGGTGAAGCCCCGTTCTGACATCTCTCCTCAGACGCCCTCCACCCACTGCCCACACCAGCCCAGGGAGGCTGTGACCAGCCCCTTAGCAGAAAGAATGGTCCCACCACAGCCCCTGGCTGGCAGCTGGTCAGACCTAAGAAGGTAACACGACGAAAACAAGCAGGCAGGGAACCCACTGTCTACACGTGACACACCCAGACGCACTGCCTATCTTAGTTTGCTCTTGCTTCTTTGAGACAGGGTCTCACTATGTAATTCACGCTGACCTTGAACTCGGGGTTCCTCCTGTCTCAGCCTCCTCAGAGCTGGGATTACAGGCTGAGGGCCAGAGAGCCCTGGGCAGAGCTGGGACCTCATTGTCAGCTCTGCTTCCCCACAAGTCCCTTGAGGCCAGGCAGGCTGCAGTCCAAGGGTCACCCATGCTGGGGGGGCCTCCTCCCCTGGGCCCTGGTCTTCGCAAGCTGCCTGGGCTTACGTCGCCTGCAGTCCCCCTGCACGTTAAATAAACTCGTTCCTTCAGCAAGTGATAGCTCAGCATCCACAGCAGGAAAACCACATCCTTTGTCCAAAATACTAAGTGAACTTAAGATCAAGCACAGCCATTGGAGACCAGAGCTGGGAGGGGCCGGAGGGCACCCTCGCGCTGCCACCCGGCTCCTCTGGGCCCCTTGTGGGTACCCCCCGCGCCGTCTAAGGGGAAGGGCTCAGCACCACAACACCCCCCACCCCGCTCCATGGTGAGGAAACTGAGGTACAGGGAAGCACCCACTCGCCCCGGCAAAGGTCGAAACATCTGGAAGCTGGGAGACAGTGGTTGCGCTCTGGACAGGCAGGGTTCTCTGGGCAGGGTCGAGTCTTTGGGGACATTTCTGGGGTCACAGCAGTGTGGAGGGCACTACAGGCCCTGCAGTAGGGGAGGGGCAGAAGCTGTTCCACTCTGAACAGTGACCGACATCCAGAGCCAAGGGCCACCAGTGACTCCACGGTGCGGGGCCCAGAGGCCTGACCAGGCTCCTCAGCACCCATGATGGGGACACCCAGGCCTGGGTGGCCTGAAGCCTTGGTCTCCTCCTCAGCCAATTGGCCGCGCTGTCCTCCTCCCAGACACCTGGGGTCCCAGCAAATCACGGGACCCGAGGACTTGGAAGGGACTGCTCTAAGACCACCCTGCCCGGCAGGCGTGCCAGGGCTCTGGGACACACAGCACCGTCCCTGTCACCCACACTACCCAGGGCCCCAGAGAACAGGGCAGGGCCTGCCGCTCCGGACTCACACCACACCTGTCTCCCTCACAGACACTGTGCGGCCTCTGCCCTCAGAGATGCACCCCGGGACTCCCGCCTCCCCTCAGTTTATGCCGCACCCCAAGGACACAGGGCATCCCTGACTCCTCCTGTGCGGGGGCCCCAGGCTCAGGTCTGCAGGGTCTGTGCAGCTGTAGTCCTGGCGGCTTCCTGGAGGAGGAGGCATCGAGAGGCTGGGGAGGCCGGGCCCCTGCCATCCTGAAGTGACTCGCTCTTCCACCTTCCCGACAGCCCTGAGAGCAGTCTCTGCTTCCCACGAGCGGTGCTGGGGCAGACCGGGCCCTGACACCCAGGGAGGACCACGCTGGACAGGAGCCCAGCGTCCTACCCCGCACCCCATCTCAGGGCAGGCGCAATGTGGGAATTCACACACTTCCCAGCCCACACTGGGGAAGACCTGCGCTCCAGAACACAGCACTGAGACTCAGGCCACACAGATGACCAAACACACCTTCCCTATAAAGGGACTTGGAACTGGGGCAAAGCCAGCAGAGAACAGGAGGGCCAAGTGGCCGCCACCCTCCAGGACCCTCCCCTGCCTAATTCTGCCACCTGCAGCCACCACATGGCACCAATGGGTGTCCGGCTTGTGCTGTACCAAGCTACTAGGACAGGACCAGACCTTTGTTCTTGCTGGCCACATGTTCCAGAGGCAGTGATGGCTCGACGGTGACAGGGGACACTTAGTCCAGCCTTGCATCCACCCTGCACTCCTCACCTGCCTGCCTCTGTGCTGCCAAGGCCAGATCTTGCTGTGGCCACTCACTCTATGCCTGGTGGGAGGATGTGGCCTCCAGTCTGTGTCTCTCTCACCCCGGGCCCCTCCCCACCCACACTGCTGTCCACCTGCCTGTGCTTGTCTAGGGAGATGTCACTCCTGGGTGGCATGAGTGTCAGGCCATGAGGGTCAGGCTGGCCCTCGGCCCTCGGCAAATCCTGGAAGGAGGGGGCACAGTCAGTGGCTGAAGGGGCAGAGAGCTGGGGTTTGGTGTCTGCAAGCAGGCAGAGCTGCCACCCCTGGGACCTCTGTGCCCCCTGTGCCCCCTCTTGGCTGGGTCTCAAAGCTTTGTCACTACAGAAAGTTCTACCTCCAGCTTCTCAGGCAGGAGCCCCGTGGCCCTGCCTGGTCCCAGCCTAGCATGGCTGGGTGAGTCGGGGTCACCAAGCTGGCTCTGGCACGGGTGCTGGACTCCGGATCACTGCCAGTCCTTGCCACAAGTGCTGCATGGAGGCAAAGCCCGGTGACCGGAGAGGACACCACCGCCGGTCCCGGGCTCCTGGCTGCACCCACCACACTCAGCTCTCCACGGGGCTGGAGGGACTCTGGGTATAGGAGGTGGGGACTGTGACCCACCCGCCACTCCCCATGCCACAGCCCCTCTGGAAGGCCACCTCAGCCAAGGGAGTCCTCCTCCCAGCCCGCCACCCCAGCAGTTGGCTCACCCTGAACCTCTCTCTTGCCTGCACTCAGCCAATCAGGGTCAGGTAAAACTCCCAGGAGTCAATCCCACCTTCCTGGAACCTACAGTAGATCAGGCTTGGACACAAGTGGCAGGCCGCCTCCTCCAGGAAGCCCTGGAGCTCTCTCACGCCCTCCACGCAGAAAGCCTGTCCAGCTCAGGGCAAGGGGGAGGCTTTAGTCTGCTCAAGGGAACAGATGACCCCTGCCACGCTGTCCTTTCCTCAGGTGTCAGTGCTAGGTTTTGGGAACCCTTGTCACCTCCTGGAAGGAACAATGAATGACCACTAGGCCAGGCCGGGAACACAGATGACAGGCAGCAGAGAGCGGAGGAGAAAGAGGACAGGGAGGCCAGCGGGGAGGGGAAGGAGGAAGCCAGGAGAGAGCGGGAGGGAGGAGGCCAGGGGAGAGGAGAGGCTGGACAGCAGGGGCTTGGCCGGAGAGAAGCGAGGGAAACGCAACGCTGTTACACAACCTTGAGTGCTGCCAGCGCTTTTATATAACCTCGGCCTCCCCACAGAACAGACCATGTGCCTGGCCAGGCACCCACAGGCTGTGTGTCCACACCGCCCTTCCCGGGGGCATTGCAGCCCAGAACCACTGAACTTCCTCCTCCTCTCTGTGTGTCCCAGAGCCCACGTGCACCGCACAGCCTGGGGAGGACCCAGGAGCTGGGGTGCCAAGCTCTCCCGGGGTGAGCTGCAGAGTGGGTGCCCCTATACCTGGGAGGGTGCTAGTGCCCTCAGGCCACCTTAGGGCTGGCCTGCTACCCCAGGCCACAGGACAGGGTCCTCCCACACTCCTGGCAACATCATGGAGCACAAAGATCCCACTCCACCACCACCCCCAACCTGCACCCGTGCTTCCCTGGGAAAGCTGGGCAGATGGGAGCCCTGTGTCCAGGGACCCAACCCTTGCCCTGGCCTCAGGCACAGCAGCTGGGGCAGCTGGCACGGAACACTTCCTGTGATTCCCAGGGGTGGGCACTGTCTACCCACAGCAGCC
This sequence comes from Hydrochoerus hydrochaeris, assembly GCA_004027455.1. Lineage (NCBI taxonomy): Eukaryota > Metazoa > Chordata > Mammalia > Rodentia > Hydrochaeridae > Hydrochoerus > Hydrochoerus hydrochaeris. Next base: position 10,557 of record PVLA01009967.1, read on the forward strand.
CTAACACCACCTCCCCAGACAGCAATGCTGACCCCTCCCCACCCCATGCTCCTGGGGAAACAGAGACCCCTAGGAGCCCACACTCTCAAGGCCTCCAGGCCCAGCCACACCTGGGTCCGCGTGGGTGGCTGACCTGCCCAGCCCGGTCACACACCTCACACTTCCACAGCGAAACTTCCTGGCACGCCTGGAGGCTCCCTGGATACACCACCGTGCAACCTGCCTAGGTGCCGCCCTCTGCCCCCACCCTCAGGGGAGGGCAGCCAGCCTTCCAGCTCTGCCGCCCACAGCTCCTGCGGCACCACCTCCCGGCTGGTGGTCCCAAGAGCTGTTCAGAAGTTCCCCAAGTCCTGAGGGGGTGCAAGTTTAGAGCCACCGTGGGGAGGCAGGGGCAGCTGCCAAGTGTCCTCAGGAGTGAATGAGGGAGCTGTCCCCAGGCAGTGGCCTCTGTCGGATGAAGCAGGAGGAGCCCTCTCCCCTTTGCCTGCCACCTCCATGGTCCCCTCCCAAGGTCGCTGGGGCTTTCTCCCCAGCACGGCCCGCAGTGGCCCCACACCCCGGCCCGGGGTCCAGGCTCACCGTTAAGCTGGTTGTAGACCACCTCCTCCAGGTGGTCCAGCCGCTGCAGGATGGCCTCCCGGTCGGCCAGCGCGCCGGCCTTGATGAGCCGGCTGCGCACCCGGCGGTCGGCGGCGCGCACGACCTGCACCAGCGCCTCGGAGCGGGCCTGCAGGCGGCAGTACACGGAGAACAGCACGATGCCCACGAACACCAGGATGTTGACCGTCAGCAAAGTTTTGATCCTCCTGGCCACGGCCATGGGCGCGGTGCGGCCGGGGCCGCCTCCCCGCGGGGCCTCGGGGGGCCCGGGGCGCGGGAGCCTGGGTGCGGCCGGCCGGGGACATGGGGGGCGCGGGCGCCGTCCCTCAGCACCGCGGCGCCGGCTTTGGGGGGCGCGAGGGGCGAGCGGGGCGGGGGGCGCGGGGGGTCGTGCGCATGGCGGATTCTGGGAGGGGAGGGCGCCGGCAGCGAGGCCAAGTGATCGATGCTCCGCGCTCTGCCTCCGCCGCCCGTGGCCGCCGTTGCTGCCCGGCCCCGCCCGTCCGCACCGGTGCGCAGTGACGCGGCCTCCTCCGCAGGCGCCGCGCCGCCTCCCCGCGCCGGTGCGGTGCGTCCCCGCCGCCGCGGTCCGGGACTGGCAGGAGCGGGAGGAGCCGGAGACGCTGGGAGGAGCCTCGGGGTCCTCTGCGGCCGCGCGCACTGGCAGGTGGGGGCCTTCGTGCACGCGCGGGGCGACTGCCGGGTCCCAGGGACCAGAAGAGTGGAAAGGAGGAGATCTGCTCTGCACCAGACCCACCCCAGCCACCTGCAGGTTCCAAGTTCCGTGCCCCAGAGCCAGAGAGATGCAAGCTGCCCACCTCTCTGGTCTGGCCCCACGCTGGGCACATGAAAGGCCAGAGGCACAAAGCAGCCTGTGAACTTGGGCGTGGGACTGACTTTCTGTCTGCCCGGCTGGCCACTCTGTTCCGGGTCCCATGGTGGTTTAGTAAATAAATGATGGTGTGTGTTAGGAGGTCTCTTTATGCTGAGTCCCTGATATACAGAGTAAGACAGTGCCCCGGGCTTTATAGCTCTTGGCTGTGTGTGTATCTGTGTGCGCGCACATGTGCGTGTGTGTGTGTGTGTGCACGAGTGGGGGTGCATGTGTGTGATGTATGCACATGTCTGCGCATATGTGTGCAGCATTTGTGCATGTGTCTCCGCTCATCGTGCATGTGTCTGTACACATATTTGTGTGTCTCAGTGTGTACACACATCCCTGCGTGTGCCCATGCAAATGCACGTGTGTGTCCATGTGTGCATGCATCTCTGCATGTGCATGTGCTTCTGTGCGTGCATGTGTCTTTGCATGCATGTGTTTGTTTTTCCACGTGTGCGTGTATTCATGTGCACATGTGTCTCTGCATGTGTGCATCTCTGTGTGTATGTATCTGCATGTGCCTGTCTCTGTACCTGTGTGCTTGTTGTTTCCATGTCTTCATGTGTTCTTTCATGTACACATACGTACATGTATTTTGCATGAGTGTGCACATGTGCCATGTATATGACGTCTGAGTGCACATATGTTTGCATGTACATGTGACATGTCCACGCGCATGTGCACTTGTGTTTACCCATGTCTCACTGTGCATGTGTGTTGGTGTGCATGTTGTCTGGGTGTGCAGGTCTGGATGTGCATATTCCCTGTGTGTGCGACTGCGTTGGGGCTCCTGGGGTTCTGGCTCCAGGGCCAGCATGCGCCCCTCCAGCACGTGCTTCCCAGCTCCCCTGCTGGGAGCTTCTGCCCAGCGCTGTGGGTGTTGGAGGAGCTGAGAGCCCTGCCTCCCTTTCTGGGCTGCACCACCTTCTGAGACATCCGTCTGGCCAACTCCAGTGCTCGTTACCAGAAAGGGCCCCCGAGGCCGGCACTGAGTCCCTGCTCTGGACGGAGCTCGGAACGCACCTCACTGTCACCTTAGGAGACTCGCGCCACGCATCCGGCAGAGGACTGAGGTCTGGTTCTGACAAATGCCCATCCGGCTCCCCCTGCAGGAAGACCGCGGCTTCTGTGTGTGAAACACCTGTGTGTGTGCTGCTTCCCAGCCCCGGCGTGGCAGAGCGGAGTGTGACCCTGCTCTGTTGGGCTTCCAGACACCGGCCCACTGATTCTCACAGCATCCCTGTGGACACACAGAGAGCTCTGCCCAGCTCTGCACCAGGAGAAATGGGGGCAGCAAGGAGGACGTGTCCCGGCTCAAGGTCACACTGATGGCAAAGCCCAGGTCTGGGATTTAACCTGGACACTTTGGCTTCAGAATCAGGTTTATCAGCTACTTGAGAAAAAACCCTAGTGCTTGTCATGATGTGTGAACTGAAGCTGAAGCCGATGCGCTGCTGCAGGAGAAGGCGTCTGTCCATCCGAGTGGATGCCGCGCTGCACTGCACGGTGCCTGGGAAGCTGTGCGCACAGAAGACTGTTGCTATGGGTGAAATCGCATTGTGGACACAGTGGCCCCCTTGGGCCAGGGATGCCAGTGCTGCCAGGAGCAGCCAGCCCATCCCCTGGGGTCCACAGAGATGCTGGACCATGTGGCCTCCTACATGGCCTCAAGGCAGCACCCTGAGGAAGCTGACAGCGCCCACTCACTGCCTCCCACCCCCTGCCCCCTGAGTCAGCTGAGCCCATTGCGCTCTGCCAGGTGACCAAGACCTTTTCCCCTAGTGCTGAGGGCCAGGGGGAGGTCATGGAGACAGGGCAGAGCCAGCACCCTGGCTCTGTCAGGACTGGGAGGGTGGCCACAGGAGATGGCTGGCAGGGTTTCAGCTGTGCCAGGGAAGGGAGATGCTGGCTTCCCTCCTGCCAGGGAGGCCACACCCTGTGTCACACAGATCAGCATGGAAGCCACTCTGGCTGGCCCCAGGCCCTTCCCTTGCCCACTGAGGGACTTAGTTGCTGAGGTGACCCTCCTCTCTCACAGTGGGGTGGGGGGAGTCTTATTCACAGTGAGCCCTGGGCACAAGGCACGTCAAGTGTGACAGCCAGGGGTGGCATCTGGGGAGAGCTGGGCTCTGCCAAGGTCACAGGCAGCCCCCCAGCCCCAGCCATCTCTCTTCTTGTGCTCCATGTCCCTGGACCCCAGGGTGTCACCACAGAGGTCACTTAGAGAGCTGCTGAGGGCCGTGCCCAGGGAAATCGCAGGGGGCTGCCGTGTGGCAGGCATTGTCACAACCTGGGGTGAGGCTCACTAGTCCCCCGGGCAGGCTAGTGCAAGGCGGGATGTACCCTGTGGCCCACTCGCACCTCGTGGGGAGCAGTGGGTTCCGGGGACCCTGGACATTGGCAACTTGCGATGTTTAGCACTGCAGCTGCCGAGCAGACAGGAGTTTGCCCCGAGCTCCCCCATCCCACACACTGGCTCCCTGGCACTACTGGGGTCAAGGCTGAGTCGGGACCAGCATGGCCATTTCACAGCAGAGAAACTGAGGCAGAATAGCAGGGTGGAGTTGGTTTGGACCAAACATGTGGCAGGGGAGACCTGGACATCAGGTTCATGGCTGAGCTGGACCCCCAGGAAAAAGCATGGGTGGGGACAGTGCGTGGACTGCCCTCCTCCAGGTGCTGGCCAGGGAGAGGTCATGCAGGCCGAGTCTTGGAGCCACAGGAAGCCAACGGCAGCCCCAGGCCATGGCCCAGGGTGCATGCTAACATGCCCTGAAACCCACCTCCGACCACAGCCAGACTGACTGTGGGGCTTCACGGTTGGCAGAGACGCCCAGGTGTCCTCGTTTGCTGTGGAGCCTGTGGCTGGGCATCAAGTCCAACAGGAGAGCACTTGGTCCCCAGGCAGCTGACCAGGCTCACAGGGTGCCGGGAGCTGAGAGATGCAGGGCCACAGGCCAGGAGTTGGGGCCCAAAGGTCTGCAGGGACAGCCAGGAAGAGTAGGAGTGGGAGAGACAGTCTCGGGGAGACAGAGACACAGAGAGAGAGAGACACAGGGAGAGAGAGACGCAGGGAAAGAGAGACGCAGGGAAAGAGACGCAGAGAGACAGAGACACAGGGAGAAAGAGAGAGAGAGACGCGGAGAGACAGAGACACAGGGAGAGAGAGACACAGAGAGACAGAGACACAGGGAGAGAGAGACACAGAGAGACAGAGACACAGAGAGAGAGAGACACAGAGTGAGAGGCAGAGAGACAGAGGCAGTGAGATGGAGACACTTCCCGACCTGTAACCGGCCCTGGCTCCCTCCGCTCCTTGCTGCTGGGGTGAGGCGGGAATAAGGGGTGTGGGCTCAGCCTGCCCCAAGGCAGCTGGGGATGGCAGCACCTGGGTGTCAGGTCTTTGAGGAGTTACCTCTTGGGAACGGGGATGCCCAGGTTGGAGAGAGTGCTGTGAGGTGCTCGCTTAGGGTCCTTCCTGTGGAGGAGAAAGTGGTCACCAAGCAGCTCTCATTTCTCCCTCCTCAGGCCTGCTCCTCACCATGGGCCCTTGGAAGCTGGCATGACCAGACAGGTGCCCTGTGGTTTCGGGGACCATTGCTCCTGTGGCCTGTTGGCAAGAAGAGCCCGAGGCCCAGGCCCGCAGCTACACTGCCCTTGACACCATCTGGAGCAGCAAGGAGCAGGCGTGATGGGATGCTGCCCTCTCAGTCCCTCGGGTGCTGGCCCTGCCTTCTATGTGATGGGGACCCCTGGAGCACCCCTGCCCAGGCCAAGGGATTAGGGCAGAGGCTGGCAAGCAGCCCTGGTGGTCCCGGGTTGTGAGGTTCACCGGGGGCCTGGGGAGGCTGTGCGCTTAGGGTTAGGGCCCGGCAGGAGGTCAGCACAGGGCAGCGCTGCACTGCCCCTCTGTGAGAAGGGCAAACACGAGACCCCAGGTGCCCCTCACTCCAGCCCAGAGCGTGGCTTGTGACCAAGGGTGGACATCCATCATGGGGTCCCCATTCCTATGGAGATGCTGTCTGGCTTGGGGTTCTGATCACCCCTCACTTTGCCTGCCTGGGGACAGCTCTACCCCAGACACAGGGCCAATCAAGATGCCCCATTTCGCTGGCTACTGTGATTGGCTCTCAGATGGACACCTGACCAGGCCAGGCCAATTGGATCAGGTCTGAGGGAGACAGATGGGGGTGCCCGCCCAGTCTCTCGCTGTCCTTGGTGCTGGCCCTTTTCTGCGCTCCCTTGCTGAGTAGAGTCACAGCTGCCACATAGTGGGATGCTTGTCAGGTGCCTACGCAGCAGTGCGTCCTGTGTGCTCAGTGTGACCCTCCCCGGCTGCCCGGACAGAGAGGACTTCTCAGGCGCCCGCAGAGCAGGGCTGGAGACACAGGAAGCTCCATGGAGAGCCGACGGCGTGGACAGCAGCAGGGACAGCTATCATCCAGGAACTACTACACTAGCAGACACTTGGCCTCCTGGAAACACTCCGCAAACCCATGCACCCCACCAGAAAAGGAGGCTCAGCAAGGACCAAGGACCCGGCACTGCCCAGGGAGGCGGCGGGCAGGAACGGTGGCTGAGTGCTGGGGACCCTGGGGCAACTTTCGGGGGGTGTGGCCTTCACAGTAAAAACTTCAGATGCTCACTTAGGTTCCCTGGAGGTCACAGAAACAGGAGAGACCCAGGGCAGGCGGGTTCTGGATGCAAGGTGGGGACTAGAACTTGTCCCTCCTCCTGGCCATCACGAGGTGGTCACTCTGTCCCTGCTACTGTGTGGCAGAGTTGGAAGGTGCGCACCAGGCCAGAGCTGCGACGCCTGAGGAAGAGCAGGGAAGCCTCCCGGCAGCCCCTTCCTGTCACCCGCAGGTCCACACGGCTCGGAGCAGACCAGCACCTAGACGTGAGATCAGGCATCCTCAGACAGGGGCACAGGCCATGGGCACATGTGGTCCTGACCTATGGACGAAACCCTGTGACCAATCTTTGGGAACCATGACTGCTCCTCGGCAGCAGTGGCTGCGTCCATGTAGTGCCTGTGGGATGTAAGTACTGAGAGCAGCAGGAAAACACACTCACTCTCACACAGGCACACGGGACTGTGATGATGCCTGTCCAGCTCCTGGATCCAGCTATACCTGAAGCCCCCATCCATTAAACAACTCCTGGCTATGGAATCAACATAGCTCCTGCTTCAGTTAAGCTGCCTTAGGCTGAGCCTCTGCTGTTTGCTTGAAAAGTCTGCCCTCCCATCATGAATCGGGTTTCTCTGTTCTGAGAAGGGGTCTCCCCAGGAACCAGGGAGTGACCTTCCCTGGAGTTCCCAAGCCTACCTCCCTAGCTGGCACCCAGGCCCAGCTCTGCCAGAGATGTTGGGGAGCCAGAAACAGCAAGAGGGGGACACAGGGTGCACCATGCCCCTTCCCCAGCACACAGTGACATTTCCACTCTGTCTCCCTCCTGATGGCCCTGAGTGCGGCTGGGCCCTTGTGTCCCACTGCGGCCGACCTCGGCTTTGGGCTCTCACTTCCTCCGGGCCTCACACTCGCTTTCCCGGGTGGTGGCTTGCTGCTGTGTGCAGGAACTGGAGCTGCCTTCAGAGCTTGCTCCCCCCACTCCAATGGCACCTGCAGGGGTCCTGTGCACTCTGCACTGGCCAGGAAGCCAATCCTGAACCTCACGGTGGGCTCAGACCCTGTGTCCAGCCCCCGCTGAGAAGTGACCAGAGCCTGCCATGTTTCTGCTTTGTGAGTGCAGAACACAGCCGGGGCTTTGTGTTTTGGGGTGTGGGGACCAGGCCCCCATGGCCGGGGTCAGGCTGGGGTCAGAGGCACAGCAGTGTCCGGTGGGTGGGAGCCCTCTCAGTGCCTGCTGGGGCCCTTCCCAGGCGGGTGGCAACTCGGGCAGCCTGGGACCTGGTACCGGGACACTGGTGGTCCCTGTGCTCGTGGACAACCAGTGGGCCAAGGCTTCCACCCAGGCTCCTGCTGTAGGCCACACTGATGGCCCTGGAGGCTGGGTCATCACAAGCTGAAGAACCCGTGTGCTAGAGGACACAGCTGCCCCCGTCTTCTGCACCCCACAAACTGATTCTTAGAGGCAAAAGCTCAGTGCTCTTTTGTAGCAGCAAAAATAAACAAAAAGCACTCCACGCACACTTGCTGCCATTCCTCCGGCCCACCCTGGGGGTCCATGGGTCACCGCGGCACAGACAGCAGGACGGGCCCATCGCCCCTCTTGCCTGCTCCTGGCCACACACAGTGGCTCAGACACATGTGCCGCCTGGCACATGGGGGTCCTCGCCTCACAGTCCGGGACCTGGGTCATCCCAGGGGCCACCAGCCTGGGCTCCTGTCCCAGGAGCCCCCTCTGACCCACTGCAGGCTGAGCTCCCCTCTGCAAGCACAAACATAAGCAGCTGACTGCAGGTCACCCCGGGGTCCCTGCTGCTCCTGGAGTTGGTCAGCTGAGGGGATGCAAGGACCCCAGTACAGAGGACAGGGTCACCAGGGGACAGGAACACTCTGCCACCACCTCATGAGCTGATTCCTTCAGTGCAGACCATGATGGACAGAGCCAAACATGTCCCTTCCAGGCCTGAAAGGCCACTCTTCAGGGACCTCACCTGGTCTTTGGACTGGACAGACCCAGAGAGTCACCGCATCAGAGTCACCACACACCGTCAGGCTCTGGGCCGGGACTGTGGCTTTCAAATCCCGCAGCTCAGACCTGGGACTTCGCCAGCCCTCACTACTATGTAATTTCATCTAATTGATCAATTAAATCCAAATAATTCTTAAACCAGCCGTAATAACAGTTATATAATTTCAGTACGACATATAATTTTCTCAACAACTTTATCACAGGAAATTGCTCACCAGGATGAGCAGTAGGCTCCGAGCAGCACAACAGGCGGGCGCTGTCCTCGGAGTGCAGGGACTGGGGAGCTGGAGACACCCAGGAGGAAGTGGCTGGACAGGGGACTGGGTCCCACCACCGTCCCCACCACTCTCCAGGCTGCAGCACAGAGGGGCCAGGTGACAGATGTGGTAGCTTTTCTCCCAGCTGCTAATGGCAAGAAATCCCAGCCTCCCTGTGGAGTTGTACCTCATCCCCTACTATCCCAGAGGTGCTGCCCGACAAGCTGTCCCACAGGGACACTGGGGGGCAGCCAGAGGCGTTCAGCTTTGCTCAAGCGTCCCTGGTCCCCGTGGCTCCCCGGACAGGCTGGCCCTGAGTCAGGGGTCCTTGTGAGCAATCTCTGGCTCCACTTGGTGTCCGTGTCTGCTGCTGCTGAAGGTCCCCTGTTTCCCAGCCACACCACCGCCTGGGGACTCTGTCATCAACCCTGGCCTGTGGGAGGCCACAGAGCAGATCTCGCCATGTCACGAGATGCAGTGCCATTTCAAATGCATTTGCTCCTGGGCCCCTTCCGGCCCCACATGTGAATGTGTGTCCTGTGAGTGTCTGGAGCCCACGGTGTCCAGGAGAGGCCAGCAGCGTGGGCACTGTCTCCAAGGAGGCAACAACAGTCTGGAGGTCTTGGCTGCAGACGCAGAGGCTGAGTGGGCAGCGTGGGCTCTCAGGAGGATATGGAGTGACACAGAAAGGAACAGAAGTGGGCTTGGGGTAGTGGGGGCAGCAATGTGTGGGGGATCCTGGATGACTCTTCTCAAAAGCAGAGCAGTTGTCTGCATCTTGGCCACACCTGGTCCTGTCCCCCTGCTGTGCGCAGAGCTGGCTGGGACTTTTCCTTATCCCCTCAGTTGGCTTTGAGCAATGCAAATTGTTCTGGACGAGGTGCTGATGCGTAGTCTCTGAAGCATGCGCCAGGTCAGTGTTACCCACCCTGTAGCTCCCAAAAAATGGTGTGTTCGGGGCTGGGAGGGAGGGAAGGAGAGCACTGGGCCAGAGCCTCCAGATAAGAGGCTGTGACTTCCCAGGGCGTAAATAATTACACATCAGAGCTGAACCACCAACCCCAAAATATTAGACCCTATCTCGCAGTGTGCTATGCAGATTTCTCTCTCTGCATGTTGCAGAGGTGATTTCAGGCCTCCTACCCAGCTCTGCTCACAGCATGCTGGATCTTCCCGCCACTCTCAGTCACCCAAGCCGCACCCTTCACAACTGAATCAAACCTGGGTTCAGCCCTGGTGGAGGCCTTTGTGCCGGTGAACTACCACCCTAGCTGGACTTAGGACCCCTTGGCTCCCCACAACTGTGGGTATGCCTTGGAAGGGGTAGGTTGGAATTAACTCGCTAGAATTCTGGTAACTTCCATGGGACGCAAATATAAATTCCTGATACAATGAGGTCCAGGAGGGCTCTCTGTGGCAATGGAAGGGGCCGTCTTGACACGTCGCCCTCTGTTCTGGGCCACCAGCTTCTCCATCACAGGCTCAGCAGAGGCTGCCCAGGTGGGACATCCCATATGAGGTTCCTCCAGGACACAAGTGGGGGACAGTCTGAGAGAGCAGGGCCACAAGAGTCCGGAGAGAGGGTTAGCTGCAACGAGGTCTTCAGGTCACAGCCGAGCCCTAAGTGTCCGCCACGCATGCCCCAGGACACCCATGGAACCTGTAAGCCCCACACAGGGAAGGGTGTTGCCACTCAGGGCAGGGGCACCCCACCACCCCTGAGCATTGGCCTTGAGGGTGTCATCGTCCCTGCTGAGCCCTGCTGTGTGGCCACTCCCCCCAGGACCCCCCATCTTCCCACCCTCACAGGGACAATGCTCTGCTACTGTTTTACAGACCCCAAAACTCATCGCTGAAGTCCTGGCTCCCAGACCCTTAGAGTGGGCCCTTGGGGACGGAACCCCCACAGTGGCTCCATTTAGGACAAGGCCTTGCTGCAGTAGGTGGCTGTGGAGGGAAATTGGTAGGCACATGTGGCAGGAATGACCAGAGGAGCAGGGAGAAGCCCTCAGATGTGGGCTGTGCTACCGCCCCCTGAGGCTGGGAGGACTACAAGGCTCAGACGCAGATCCAGCGGTGAAGGAGGGTTGCTTGCTGGCAGCCAGGAAGCCAGCCTCAGACAGAGCAGGGCCGGGGCCACGGAGAGGTCCGGAGAGTGGGGCCTGGAGCAGGATCGCAGAGCTGGGCCAGCTTCCTCCCATCCTGTCCCACCACAGGCCCGACCCAGCCAGAGCCTGCAGGGAAGGTGAGAAATGGGCAAACTGTCAAGGGGGTCCCCAAGGGCGGAGCAGCCCAAGTGGCACCAAACAGCGACCCTGCCAGGGAGGGCAAAGCTGGTGTTCAGGATGTGCCCAGGGAGACTGAGGAACCGGGCAGCGTATGACCTGGCACGGGTGGGACCTGGGCAGGATTTGCATCTGGCTATGTGTGCTTGCATGTGCATGTTTGTGTGCATGCCCATGTGGACACAGCATGCTGTGCACGCATATGTAGATTGCTCTGTGTGTGAGTGCACGTCTGTGTGTGAGTGTACTAGCATGTGCCTGCATGTGTGCGTAGCATTGTGCGCGTATGCATACATGTGACTGTGTGCACAGCCCTGTATGTGTGTACAGGTGCACACACACGTGTGTGCGTGTGCATGCCTGCATGTGCACACATTTTGCCATGCGTTGAGCTCGGCTGTTCCAGTCAATGAAGGCCTGTGGGGTCATCTTGCCTTAGGACCTCGAAGCTGCCTCTGTCCGTGCGTGCAAGCTCTGAAATGGTCATACCGTGACTAATTTGTCCAGTGATGCATTGCCACCTTGTGCTGCCAGCCAGCGATGCATGACTTTTCACATGTGTGTGCACACATGTGCCTGTGACTACCTGTATGATGTGTGTGTGTGCACATAGTGACATGCATGTGTATGTGTGATATGTGCAGTGCATCTTCGGGTGGTAGGTACACGGGTGTGTGTATGTGGATGTGTGCATGGTGTGCATATTTGTGAGGTGAGTACATGTGTCTGTGTGTGCTGTGTCCACGTGTGTGGTCTGTGTGTTCATGTGGGGACCCCTTACCTTCCTTCCCATGCTGGGGGTCAGAGTGGCCTCTGGTCAGGCCTTTGAGGTGGGGAAGGATGCTAGGAGGCCTCTGTGTCCCGAGACTCACCGAGTCACCCACCAGCTCCTCGCCTGCAGGTACCCAAGCCCCACCACCCCACTTCCTACAGGTGTATATTCCTGGCACCGGGGGAGGCCGAGCCAGTGTGAGCCCCTGCCTGCTGTGGCTGGAGGGTGGCTTCCCTCCCGCCAGGGGAGCTGGTCACTCCCTACCCCTGGAGGAAGTCAGTGAGGCTGGCGAAGAGGTAACAGAGACACCTGTGTCCACTTCTGGGTCTGTGTCCCATTACCCAGCCCCCAAGCATGACTCCCACAGGAGCCAGGAGCCCCACTGCAGCATCACTGTCTCTGCTGGGTCTGCAAGGAAATGTCACCACCCCAGCCCCTCCCAGCACTGGTCAGGGGTGGCCTGGTGCACACGCTGCCCCCATCTCTGCCTTTGCTGTGTGGGTTACCTTCTCCGGAGTGCATGGCCGTGCCAGGCATGCTTTCTTATAAGACTGGGGTGCAGCCTCTGTTAGCACGACCTCATCATAAAACTGTGTCTACAGTTAACCTGTGTCCCCGGCCCTGTCACCCTGCTGGGCTCAGGTCTCCACCATGGATTCTGGAGTACACACTGGATCCGGAGACCTGGGCCATCGCTGAGCTCCCAGGCTGATGGTGGGGTGTTACCCCCATGGGTAATGGTTTACTGGACATGGCCATGAGGCCAAGAGCAGGGCAGGGCCACAGGCTATTGCCATGACCATCAGAGGAGGAACACAGGTGGCACAGGACTCCACCTCCACCTCCCCATCGTCCATCCTCACCCTCTCAACCCGTGCTCCCAGCCAGGTTGGGAGGGCCCTGACCACCAGGCCCAGGGCAGAGCTCCCTCTGCGGGAAGGGGTTCCCAGGCCCACATGCTGGATGAAATTCCGGGATTTCTCCCTAAGAACAGCAACAAAGCCTTCATTAGTTCTCCATCAGTGTAAGTGTCCCTCAGTCTCCAATTACAGGATCCCAACCAGCTCGGCTTTCGGCATTCGTTTGAATATCAAACACCCTGCCGGCCGCAGCCAGGATCTGAGTAGAAAGGCCAGCCAGCAGCTTGGTGGTCCCCCACCCTCGGCTCTGCCCCGTGGGTTCCTCCCTGCTCCACACCCCCTGCCCCATGCTCTTCTCCTTCCGTACGTCCTTCCTGGTGGCCCATCTGGTGGGTCATGTCCAGGAGCTCTGGAATCATCTTCCTGGCCACAGGAGCCAGGCTGAGAGGGGAGAGGAGACCAGAGCTGGCAGCTGGAGGCAGAACCAGGTCCCTGGGTCCCACCAGACCCGGCAACCAGCTGTGTCCAAATCCAGCTGCAGAACTGATAACCTCTTCCCTGCTCTGCTGCTCTGGGCTGTGCTGTCACATCCGCAGCTGTGGCCTCGGTGCCCTCATATCCTATCTGCCAGACCCTCCCCGAAGTCCCTGCCCTCCTGGTTCTGCAGGGCTGAGATCCCTCGGGCTTCCATTTCCTTCCCAGGATGTGGGGTGGGCAGGCCCAGCCTCTGCCAGCTGAGTTCTCGTGCAAAATTAACATTTCCTGTCACCCATGCCACTCTGCTGGTCCCTCTTGGGGACCTGCATCCACCCGTGTGGCAGCTGCCCCACTTGGAGGTTCCCCGTGAGACCCTGAGCCTAGCAGGACGTGTCCCCTGGGGACGATGGCAGCAACCTGGTTCCTTGACCGGTGAGGCTGGTCTTCAGTGGTCAGTACAGCTCTGGTAGCAAGACTGAGGGCTCAGGCGCTGGTGAGCACTGTGGGCTCCATCTGCTACCCCTCCCTGCCCAGTGCACACGGCTAGTGGTTGTGGGTGTGGCCTGTACCTCCAGAGGCCCAGCCCCAGTGGTGATGGGTAACAGGTCTGGAGCGGGAGGGGGTCCAGGTTAGGGCTCTGGGAAAGCATGAATGTGGCCCTTGGGAGGTTTGTCCCAGAGCAGGTTGCTGGAAAGGTGACCCTTGATCATGCTGCGGCGGCCACACGTGGGTCTCCCACCTCCCCGCACCTGAGGCCTCAGCAGAGCAGCTGCAGCATGTGCCGTGAGCCCTGCATGGTGCAGAATCAGCCTCCTTCCTGTGTCCAGTGCCGGCAGGATGTCGTCATCACGAGCCAAACAACAGGCTCCCAGGGGTCACCTCAAGCAGCCTTGCTCCTTCCATGGGGCCCCTCTCATGTCCACAGCGGCCCCCCAGCCTGGTCTGGTCTTTTCTGGTTCTGCCCTTGCGTCCTTCCTCCTCCTGTGTTCTGAAGAAAAGCAGCACAGACGCCGCAGACCCGCATGTGCACGATCTGTGCACAGCCCTTGAGTGGCCCACGTGCAGATCACACACGGTCCACGGATATCTCCCACACCGTCCAGTGCGTGCCCACACACACACCCAGGACTGCGGCGTGTGCCTGCGGCGTGGTCTGCGTGGACAGCCTTCCCAGAACTGTTGGCCCCGAGCTGCGCCTCAGTCACCAACAGAGAGTAGGACAAAGATCACGAAGATCGCAGGAGTAGAGAAGGTGCCGGCGCCAGACACCAAAGGCCCCGACCCGTGAGCAGCCGGAACCAGAGCCCAAGAGGCCCGGTGCTCTTCCCCAGGAGTCAGGGCCTCGGCGGGGGCTCTGTGCTCCCCGCCTTCCTCCCCCGAGCGGCTGGCTGTGGGAAAGCCGGGACCATATGCTCTCCCCGAGAAGCTGCCTCGCACTCATAAGGATGGGTCCTGTCCCCTCTCTTCCTGCCAGGGCTCCATGCCAAGCTCCCAGCGTGGGCCCAAGTGTGTCTTCGCCTGCCTTCACCATCTCAGGAGGAGGGCAGAAATGAAAGGAGAAGCAGATGCCGCTCCAGTGTGTGCGGGGCTCCCAAGGGGCCTCTCTGCTTCTCTGAGCTCCTGTCCCCCTCCAGGATCCAGGCTGGGGCCCCTGGATGGAGGTGGGCTTTGGCCCACATCTGAGGCACGGCCACCATCAGGGTGGGTGGCTGTGCGATTGGTGGCGATGCTGGCTGGGGAAGAGGACCCAGGCAGAGAGACAGACCCACATGGGCCCTTGCTGGCCCCCAGGGCCCTGGGGACAGAAGGGTACATCCACAGCCAGAGGCTGCATCCACAGAGGGATCACGGGTCTGGGCATGTGAGCTACACACACAGCTGTGGCCTTGCACGCTGTCATGCCAGCCGCCTGCTCAGGCCTCAACTGAGGACGGCTCACCTTGGGACCAAAACAGAAAAGCAGGGTACAAGAACAACAGGACAGGTTTATTTCAAATCAAACCTGAGAGGCTGGGGATGCAGCTCAATGGCACAGCACCTGCCCGGCAAGGGCAAGGCCCTGAGTCCAATTCCTGGTACCAAAAAAGAGAAAGGGAAAAAAAGAAAAAAGCAGAAACCTGCGAGGGGCAGCTCTGGTACCGGGACCTGCAGACCAAGAGCCCCGTGTAGGCTGCAGGTTCTGCACGGGGTCAGGGCCCAGGAAGGGGCCGTGGAAGGAAAGCATGACAGTGGACAGTGGGCTCCTGAGGGAGACTCAAGCACAAAGGAGTCTTGGCCCTCCATGGGCCGGATCTTGAGGACCTACGAGGAGTGGCGTGCGGTCTGTCAGAGCAGGTCAGTCGGGAAGGAGGACCTGACGGAGCAATGTACCCACAGCTGTGTAAAGTGGAAGGGGAGAGGCCAGCCGTGGACCTGCTCAGACAGGCAGGAGCCTGAGCCCGGGGCAGGGAGGGCTACTGAGCCTCAACCCTGGTGAGCTCAGTGCTGCCCGGCCCCAGTGCCCGGCCGTTCTGGAGCCCCTGCTCCAGCTGGCTCAGCTCCACTTGGCGGCTCCGAGGCTCTGGCCTACACTGTGCTCTCCTCCCGCCCTGGGCCCAGCGCGCTGTTCCATGTGTGCTCAGGGGCAGCCTGACCCTCCCAGCCCACACCCGAGACTGCCCTACCAGCCTGGGACACTGCCGGGGCTCTCTGGACATGGTGCCTGTTGGTCACCGATGCCTCATTCACACACAGGAGTGGACGGAACTGTGGCCGGGCTGTGAGCTCTGCCACACGGCACTGCCGCTCCGCACCTGACGGTTCGGGTGCTGGACCCTCGGTGCCCGGGTGTGCAGGGTGCAGGAACCTGCTGGGGGCCCAGGCTATTGAGGGGGGAATTAATGAAGTTCCTGGGGACCTGGCTCCTCCTTCAGGGTGGCCCCAACATCCAGCCCCCTCTTGCAGACACAGCAGCGCCCTGTCTGCCTGCTCTGCCAGACACGCTGAAGGTTCAGCCCCCAAACTGTGAGCCCCAGTCGCTGCCCCAGACGACAGCCAAGGAAGCGGCCGAGATTCCCGTGAGACGGCCCAGAGGACTGCTTTGCCCCGGAGAACAGAGTCTCACGTCCCCTCGCCCTATCAGGGACCCCAGGATCCAGCCAGGCCCAAGCTCCGAGACAGAGCAGAAGGCAGGGAGGGGGACGCTCCAGCTCCCCAGGCCCTGCCATCTGGTACGAGGCGTTGGACCCCAGCGTCTGCCTTCTAGCACTTTGTATCTGCGGGCTCTGAGTGTGGAGTGGCTGAGTGTGGGAAAACACTTCCTCCCCTGTGTCCCTGCCATGCAGAGCAGCTGGCTTCCTTCCGTCCTTGAGATCAAACTGGAAAACAGACGTCGTCGCTTCCAACTCGTTTCTCTCAAAGGGGCCACGTGGGGCCAGGCTGCATGAGGGAGTGGGGGGCAGCCCTGCAGCCCCTTCCCAGCCTCCCTTGTGCCGCTGGACCTGTAAGAAGAGCTGACCCCATCCACATGAGCCCCCAGGCTGGGGTGGTGGCAGAGCGTCCAGCTCAGCAAGGTGGAGGCAGCAGGGCCAGCTTGACACCTCCAGGGACTTGGTGGCTGGGGCACCTGTGTCACAATGCATCCACTCTCAGTCCCAAGGTGACAGCCCGCCCCTCAGCCGGCCACTGTTAGGTCACCTAGTGGCCTTGGCAGTGGCAGGAGCGTGGTAAAGGTCTGCTCCACAAAGGACAAGCAGAGGGTGTGGCACTGAGAACAGCAGAGGGCAGGAGGCCCTGGGGCACGGCCGTGGCTTGTGGATGAAGCTGTCCACCCTCAGGTTCTCGGTCGCAGGAGCCCCTTTGGCTGGGCCCTGCTGGATCTAGGGCTCCCTGTGGCCATTGGAAGACATTGCCTGGCTCCAGGCTTTTCAACTGGTTAAGCTGTGGCAGTTAGGGGCAGTGGGGTCAGTGCAAAGGCCCTGGGGCCGAGCCTCCCAGTGCTGCTGGAGCCCAGGACGGGCCCAGCCCTCCCAGAGCTGAGACCACGCTTTCCTGGCCTGCACCCTGAGCTGGGAGTGCTCAGAGGAAATGCCCTGCTGCCCACACTGGTCTACCCCAGGCCTCCAAGAGACTCCTGGGGACTAGGGAGCTTTGTGGGGGTCAAACCTGAGGTGGCTCAGAATGGAAGCTGTGGATTTTGCTGTCCACACTGGGGCCTCCACTCCTGGCTCAGTTTGTGGCTCAGTACCATCATGGGGCTGCACTGTCAGGACAACAGCTAGGGGTGAGGGTGCGCATGCCTGCAATCACCTCACTGAAGGAGGCTGAGGCAGGAGGATCATCAAGTCCAGCCTGGCCCGGGGAACTCAGTGACATATCCAGATCGTCTTAAAACAAGTGTAATAAAGGGGGCAACAGGCAGTAGGAGAGCATCGCAGTGAGAAGCCACGGTTCAATCCTCAGTACCACAGAGAAGTAAAAATGAAAAAACCGTAGAAGGGACACCTGAGCGCCAGGAGCTCACCCTCGGGGCCTCTGTCTCATGAGGGCCATGCAGCATGGGCACCCCTGCACTCCTGCCCACAGAAGCCATGTCACAGCCCTCCCTCTGCACCCAGGGGGTCCACAGTGGCCCCTCGGTGGTGCTTCATAAGAGAACATGGGGGAAGAGTGTTCCGGGCTCAGCCAGCCCCCAAGAGCTGCTGGTGCCTCGTGAAGCCACCAGGTGGCCTTAATCTGATGCTGCAGTGTCCTTACAAAAAGTGGGACCTGGCACAACGAGCTGGGCGGATCACTGTCGGTCCTCACGCAGGAGCCGCGGGCCCAGCCCTGCCTGCTTAGCCGTGCACTGCGGGTGCCGCTCGATGGCGGGCAGCGCCGTGGGTGCTCGGTCAGCCCCAGTGTGCATGTGCTGTCGGGGCCACAAACGCAACAGGCATGTGTCCCGCCCCTTGGGGCCAGCGGGTGGGTGCCCCTGAGGATGGGGTGCTTCGGCCCCATGCTGCGCTAGCTGGTTCCTGGCTCTTAGAGCCAGGGCGTGGGTCCCCGGGCCTCAGTTCTCTCTTCTGCAGAGCGGTGGTGGCAGTGTCACCCTCCGAAGCTTCTGTGAGTGCTGATCAGGCGCCCTGAAGCCTCAGGGCTGGGACCCCAGCCCGCCCAGGCAGACAGGCGGGTCAGCAGTGCTGGCACCAGGAGACTCAGGCACAGGCCCTGAGGGACAGGGCCCCTCATGCTCACCCGCCAGTGGGTGGGGCTAACGGGCTGCACCATCTCTGCCCAGTTTTCTGAAAACCTAACCTCCCTAAAGATGATGTGTTTTCCTTTTAAATACACCCAAAATGCCCGTTTTGACTTTCTGACCACTGTCCCTTCCCTTCCAGCCCCAGAAATGTCCTGGCCCTGGGCGTCCAGGCTGAGCTGTCCCTCCCAGATGTGCTGCCCACTCATAGCCATTGCTGCCACCATAATGCCCCTTCCCTGCCTGACTGGGCTTGAGGTGGATGTGAGAGTTTTAGAATGTGCCACTTCCCTGACGCCCTCAAAGCGAGGCTAAACGTCAGGGCCAAAGAGGTAAGAGTAAAAGTATGGGTATTTCGGGGAAAATGCACTCTCCTTTCTGCTTTGAATGTGGATCTGATGGTTGGCGATGCAGCAGCCATTTTTCAGTCATGAGGTCAAACAACAGCCAGCTCAGATGGTGGCTCAGGAAGCCAGTGCAAGCTTTCTCTGCAGCGTTTGAGTCCCATCTGCCTATCTGATGCTCTTTGGCTCAAGGTGCTGTAGTCAGGTTCCTGTTTCATGCAGTCAAGCACAATCCCATATGACATGCTGCCTTTGACTCGGCACTAGCACCCAGAGGACAACCCTGCACCCAGGCCTTGGCTGCAGCACCCTGGCCTGATAAGTGCCACTGAACCCAAAGGGTCAACTTGAGCCCAAACGAGAAGCTACAAGTCGTCAGGAGGTAGCCAAGCTTCCTACCACCAGCAGCACCCCAAGGTAGGCAGGCCAGGGCAGGGGGAGGGGTGCCCCTGGCCTGGCCAGGATCCCTGCTGGGGCAGGTGGACTGGGCCAGGCTCCCATCTTCTGAGCACAGGACTCACGGCTGGTACCAATGCCTTGGCCCAGCAGATAGGCCTGGCTTCACCTCCCCTGGATTTGGCAAAAGGGACCTTCGGGTGGCCTCTGCCCATCTGTTTACCCCAGTCCCTGCTGGGCCCGAGAGCCCGGCAACAATGCAAGCTCCAGGCGTGGTCCCTTTTGGCCAGCGTCCACGAGAGCTAAGTTCCCACTGGAAGAATGACGAGAGATGAAGAAAATAAAGATAGAGACGGGAAGCCGGGGTCAGGTGGAACCGTCCTCCAGGTGGAGGACAGGGCCGCTCAGCCACCGCACGCGCTTGCTTACACACTCATCACACCGCGTCCCTTTGCCCAACCAGCTCACTTCTTTGGCCCACGTTCTCAGGGCCGGGACACTGTCCCCCCAGCATCCCATCCCCAGGGCATTTCTCAGGTGCTCTGTGTCCCCGGGGCATGCCTGTTTGGGCACTTGTGCTTTCAGCTCCACACGTGTGAGCCATCAGCAGCTCAGCAGCTCCCCGCAGCTTCCCAGCTGGAGCAGCCCACAGGACACTTGGCCCTGGGGCTCTGAGGCCAGCTAGGCAATGGCTACGGCGAAACACAGCTGTGACCTGGCTCGCAGCGCGGGGAGTCAGGATGCAGATGCCGAGCTCCCGCGTCCCACCGCCATCCCCCTCGGCGGTGAGCCTGGCTCCCAGAGGCTTCGCACAGAGACAGCCCAGCACAGCGTGGGCCAGACTGTGGGCTGGCGGGGCTCTGCCATCAGGCTCCCTTCCCAGAAGCTCAGCTGCTTGTGTTAAGGTGACAGGCAGGGCTCCTCGATCACTGCATGTGACAGACACCCCAGCTGAGAGTGGCTTACCTGACCAACAGCTTGGGAGGGTGTGAGCTGCAGCACATCGCCACCTGGCACTCAGCCAACCTCACCAAGGGGAAGCCTGTCTCCTGGCTGTTCTCTGAGAGCTGGCTCCTCCCTGGCCGCTTCCTTCTGCTCACCTGCCATGGCAGCAGCAAACCCAGGCTTCATCCTAACAGCTCTGCGCCCTTGATGCTGTCAATGAGTGTGTGCTGACTGACTGCCTGTGATTGGCTCCAAGTGGCCTTCTTTGAACAAATCATATGGCCAGAGGCATTTGGTGCTCTGGTTGGCCTGCCATGGTCACATGATCCCGGTGGGTTCAAGGATGCCGCTGCCTCTCCTGCACACAGGCTGATGGGAAAGGAGCTCATCACAGGAAGCCAGGCACAGCACTGGCCTCCCCTGATCCAATCAACCCTGAGTGCTCTCAGCCTTCAAAAGCGAGTGCCAGTGGTACCCAAGCCACCAGGTGGTGACACCCTGGTCCCACCACGCAGTGCAGGCCACCATCTTGGATGCCTGACTGCAACCACAGAGGAAGGAGGGAAGACGGGGTGAGGGGGAATCAGTCCTGGGCCTCAGGGGCTCTAAGAGGGATGGAGCCGCAGTCTCGCGCCCACAAGCCAGAAAGCTAGAGGCCAGCTGACTCCGAGGGCTCTGTGCTATTCTGGAGGCCCTGGCATGGTGGCTGCATGCAGCAGGAGTCTGATGACACTGGGCAGGTGAGGGAGGCTGCAGGCTGGGAAACAGTGTGTCCCCCTGCACCCCGACTGCAGGCAGGGACAGCGAGGAGCAGCGGGAACTGCCGTGCACCGTGAGGGGCACGTCCCTCCCTCCAGGCAGCTGGCCTGCCTCTGACGGTGACAGAGCACCCAAACCGTTCAGCTCACATTCAGTTTTAAAAGTTACTTTGCAACCTCTCGTCTGGCCCAACCTTCGTCCTGTGGCAAATGAGGTGAAGCTGGACTGGCAGCATCTCAGACCCAGCACAAACAGGCGAGCCCAGTAGGGACTCTGCCGTGGTCCGGAGGGAATGGCGAGGCTGTCCTAGCCCAGGCACGAGCTCAGTTCTCAGCTTTGATAGCAGGAGTTGCTTTGGCTGCAGAGGGATCTGCAGGTGCCTGGAAAGGCCACCAGTCGCATCTGAAAGCTACCACTCCACATTGCCCTGGAGGGCCTGAGCATCACCTGGCAGGAGCAGCTCCTGGGGACAGAGAGAGGTGGCGATGTCCCCAGTGGGTGCCATTGGCATGTCAGCTGACCAAGTCAAAGCACCTTGTGGGAGGATATGCCTTGCCTCTGGGCTGAGTGGGGTCTCCATGGAGCACCTTGTCCTGTTCCTTCACATTCCCACAGCCCTCTCTTCTGTCCCTTGTTCCTTCTCAGTGAGGAAAGTGTTCCTGCAGCCCTGGCAGACTCTCCTGGCTGCTCCCTGCCTGCCAGCCCTGCCATGGACTGTTCCTCTTCTGCCACTACCCTGTACCACGCTGCCCTGCCTTGGAGCCAGCTGACCACTGACTGAAGCCTCTATAAACTGTGCCCAGTAAGCCTCCCCCCATTAACTTGTGAGTGCCAGATTTGTGTCCCTGGATTTCTCCTTGTTACCCACATAGGTGGTTGAGCCCAGGATCAGCTCCTTCCAGGACAGTCACGGGAGGCCATCTGTCCCTGAGCTGCTGGCAGGGCTTGCACAAAGCTGGGGTCAGTTTACCCAGGCAATGGTCCACATTGGCCCCTTCTGCACCAACCTGGGTCCCTGGACTTGCCACAGCCTCAGAGCTTTGAGGGCAAGAGGGGCTGCCTTGTGGGGGTGGGGGCGGGGAGTGTCACAACAGCACAGGGGCACAGGTGACCCAGTTGTCCTGAGAGACCTTCCTGCCCTGCACACCCAGGCCAAGCTGGGCTCTTACTGGCCACTGACCCTGTCCCAAATGGCAGGGATCTGCACAGGCTGGGGGACGGGGCTTTCCTGACATCCAGCACCCAGCTCACCGTCTGCAGCCAGAGCGACACTCAGCTGAGGGACAGTTCTGGGGTTTATAATGACCTGTGCAGGGAAAGTTCTGGTCAGTGAATGTACACTGTGTGTGCACAGGCAAGCATATGCACGCACATAAGCACACACCAATGCACTTATATGTCACATATGCACAAGTGCACACATGAACTCACAGAGTCTTGTGGATACACACATGCAATACACACGTGTGCACACCCATACATACACAGGCTCATGCACACACGGGCTCATGGACACACACCTGTGCATCACACACACCCCCAAGCACACGCAGGCTCACGGATACATGCCTGTGCAGCACACATGCACACCTATGCAAGGCACCCACAGTCCAGGCAGCCTCCATGTTCAGAGGGAGCACGCAGGAGCCACGGACGACTGACTCATGGAGTTGTAACTACAGTTTCATTTCTGGACCCGTCAGCATGGCCACTTTGCAAACACGAGCCTTGCTCTGGGACCAACAGGGACGAGAGTCACGATTGCAGAAGAGCCAGCGCAGGGAACTTTAATTTTTATTTTGCTTGAAAATTCAACACAAATAACACCAGCACCACTTGGGTAGAGCACATTTCCTTGTTCCATTAAAGTAGGAGCCATGGTTCTGGCAGATGCCTCCGAGGCCACACCTGAGCGTGGACCCCGGAGGAGGCCTGGGAGACCCTGTGGGGCAGGAGGGGGCAGCAGAGGCAGCTGTGGTTGGTAGTCACAGCAGCGGTGCCCAGCCACCCCAGGCCCCTGCAAGTGAAGGTCAGCACTGCCCCTGGCTCAGCCATGTCCCCAGCACAAACAGAGGGTGTCGGGGGCTCTGGGCTTCTGGGGGAGGTGTCCCACTCACCCTAGAGCAGAGCTGGCTTGGGAGACCTTGTTCTTCACCTTGTGCAGAAAGCCAGGATCTGCCCTGTGTCGCGTGCAGGATGGTGGCCCTGTCTGGTCAGGAGGTCACAGCCTCTGGGAAGGGCACAGTCTCAGCCTGCGGACGCCTCTGGAGCCAGAGCAGTGTGACAGTACCCAGGTCCCAGCTATGCGGGGAGCCCTGATAGCAACCCCAGGAGGTGCCGGGCCAGGGGAGGGAGGAGTTTGCCAAGACCCCTGGAGCACCAGAGGGGATTTACTGAGGGAGTCATGCTCCAACACCCCTGCCTCTGGGGTAGAACACCGAGTCCCCCCCCCCACCAGTGTCTGGAGAGGGGCAAAGTGCTGGTCCCTGATCAACTGCACCATGAGTCAAGTCTCCCCCAAGACCCCACAAGGCCCTGGGGTGGCCTCAACTGTGGGGTGCCCATGCACCCAGGAGGGCGGCCCCAGCCCCACCAAGCCCACCCCCTGACCCTCAGCTCCGTGGGGAGGAGGCTCCCACCATCGCTTGGGGCTGGGGTTTTGGGATAATTTGTCACATTTAGTTTAGTTATGACATCCCTTGAGCAATTCCTGTCCCAGGAGGAAACGACCCTTTGAGTGTTTCTGAGCCCCCGCTGGTGGCTCCAGGCAGGGGACTTGTGCTCTGTGTCCTTCACCGGGTGAGGAACAGGGAGCCTCTTCCTCAGCTCTGGTCTGTGACAGTGTGACTGTGCCCAGGCCCAGCCCCCACCCCGGCATGTGGCCGTGAGGGACCAGGGTCCTTGTGGACCAGACACGCTCAGAGGAGGTCCTTCTGGGTCAGCCTGGGCCCCTGAGCCCGCGGGTGCCAGACACAGCGAGACGGGGAGGTGCAGGGAGTAAGAGCTGCCAGGCCCAGAGGGAGCCGCACACTGCCCGCCCCACGCAGGCCTTTGCTGTCTGGGCTCGGGTGCTGCTAGCCCTCCCTGTCCCCATGTCCCTTCCCCCATTCTCCACCCACCCGGCCCTGCCCAAGGGACTCCCCAAGGCTTCTCCGCCCTGCTCTAGCACACCGTGGATGTCTCAGCAAAGGCCAGTGGTGGCAGACGCCCAGGAGGGAGCAGAGGGAGGAGCCTCAGGCCTCAGAGCCACGGTGACAACCACCACGGTGCCACCCTCAGTCACCCCACTACGGCTTTCTACCTGGCGCTGACATAACCCAGCAAGATACAGTGCTGAGCTAGTGATCGGCGTGTTCGCCACAGCAGCAGCGTGTCAGACTGGCCAGCATGATCCCCACAGCACTGGTGACTCGGGAGCAGCCGGGACAGGGCAGAGACGTCAGCTCTGGGGCCAGCGAGGACCTTGGCCCTATTCGCTGGCGCTGGCCGCTTACTTGAAACCCCAGGGAATTCACATCTGCTGGAAAGGCAGAGTCTCACACAGCTGCCAGAGACAGACTCACGGCCCCACCCAGACCTGAGGGCCACCTGCCTTCAACACAGTCCTCAGGGCGGGAAGCCGGAGGAGCTGCCTGGCCCGGCAGAGACCTCTGCCACACAATGTCTCTGGAGTCTTCATGGTCACAAGGTGGCTGCTGCTGCCCCCACCATCAAGCTATACATTAGGAAGAGGAAGGAAAAGGCAGGGGAAGGGCAGAACAGAACATACCTGGAAAGGAACTTTGCTGTAAACCCTACAAACTACAATCAGTCACACAGCCACAGCTACCTGCAGGAAAATGTAACAGATTGTTTAAGAAATGGGGAAGGGGGGAATGAATACCTGTGCAGTAGGCATGCAGCAACGTCTGCTACCCCAAATGCACCATGAGCCTCCACCCTGCTTCCCCAGCTGGTGACAGAGGATCCCCTGGTCATGGTGCCACACTGAATGAGGTGTGCAAACTTAGGCCCAACATACCAGGGCCAGCTTGTCCCTCCAGCTCCCAGAGAGGGGCTAGGGTCAGACGGAGACCCGTGCAGAGGTGGAAGGGACGGGGCAGTGGACAACTTGTTCTCAAGCTGGAGAAATCACCTTATGACTTCTCAAAAAAAGAAATTTAAACCACTGGACGGGGCTGGCACATCCCAAGCCCATGGGGCCGAGTGGGCTCACCACGGAGAGAGCCCCTAAGGAAGCCCGGTGGGCTGAGCACGTGCAGTGGGGTCCCAGGCTGGACTCCATGCACAGAGCGAGCTGTTGTAGGACTTTGAGTGAGGGCACTGTGGCACTGGTGCCACCCGGGGCTGGCCCAGCACAGGTGACAGCACGCACAGCCACATGTTTGTGCCTGGCCTGTGCCACTGCCCCCACCACTGCAAGGGGCCTCAAGGAGCTGGGAGAGTGGTAGATGCCTCACTGGGACCCCGGAAGCAAAGCCACAGCCACATGTTGGCTGAGCCTGCAGGAACAGTGTTGCTGCAGCCATGTCTCATCACACCTCGGAAGGAGACTTCCTAGAGTCCACGGAGCGGGGAGGACGGGGGCCTCCCAGACCAGGTAGAGCACTGTGCTCCACGGCTCTGTGTGAAAGCTGTTCCAGAATTCTGCCTCCACCCCTAGGTGGCCACGACTCTGCACCCACCCAGTGCCAGAGCGGCAGGGTCAGGGACCAGCTGGTGGCAGAGCCAGCCGCGTGTTAATTGCTTCATGATGGACTGTACGCTGATGTATGGGCCAACCAGCACTTGCCAGCTGCTCTCGGTCACGGGCTGAGATCTGAGTCCTTCTTTATCATGACATTGAATTCCTTCCCCTGCTTGTCTTACTGGCTTAAATCTCTTTGGATCTTAATAGACTCCAGCTTCTCTTGAAGCAGCTCTGGCTGCTGATAACCACTTTGGGCCTCACGGGCCCCAGGGCCAGAGTGCACAGAGGGGGACAGGTGTGTGGACAGATAAGGGGACAGGGTGTGGGGAGCTGCCAGGGTCCAGGAGCCAATGGGAGCAGGGCAGAGGGGCTCAGAGGGGACCTGAGGGCTGGAGCCTCCACAGGCCTGGGCTCGGGGAGCAGGGTGCTAGGTGCCTGCAGGAAAGGACTGCATCCCTAGGCCTGACCCCGTCTCACTGCAGCCCTGATACCTGCCTCCCTGTCCTCGAGGTCAAGCACAGTTTGAGGACAAGTCCTGTATGTCACTACCTATGTGGCAGAGGCCAGCCGGGTTGGGGTTTCTTCACTCCCTGAAGCAGGGAGGGCACAGGCACAGGCACCACCAGCCGGTAAGCAGTGCCCACTCTGACAGGTGCCATGGAGGACAGGCCTGTGCCGGCGCCAGGTGAGTCCTTGCCGCCCCCTGCCTTCTCTGTACTGAGGCTCCCGCCACGATGGTCTCAATTGATCATCAGCAGCCTGCAGAACCCTGCCTTCCCTCCTCTGAATCTGGGACACTCGCCCTCTCTGAAGCCGGGGTACAAGCCGCAGAGGGGAGCCGGCCCAGGAGGCTGGAGCCTCAGACCAGGTCCTGCGCTCAGTGTCCTCAGTCCAGGGCCCAGCAAGAGCTGTGTCACCCCCACAGGCAACCAGGACTCTGACCCAAAGGTACCACAGCCACATCCACCCAGCCCATCCCTAGAGCTGGCCACAGGCCCTGCCTGACCACGAGGGGTCAGGAAGTGTCTGGGAGCAGGGGACACAGGGAAGATGGTAGCCTGAGCTTGTCCCAGGAGGCCCTGGAAAGGAAAGCAGCCAGGGAGGAGAGGAGCGAGTCCTAGAGCCGACCCTCAGAGCAGGAAGAATCCCCAAGTCCACCAGAATCACCACGCACTCAGGGCCACCAGGGCCTCGGGCCTTGAGATGCAGGACCCAGGATGAACAAGAGCTACTGCAGGCAGTGGGACAGACAGCGGGTGCCATCAGCAGGTGCTGGGGTAGCACACTCCACGTGGCCTCTCCAGGGACCAGCTGGCCTCACTAGAGCCATGTCCAGAAGACAGCGATCCAAATAAGTGACAGGTGAGTACACAGCGCCCACACATCTTAGCACCTTAGCATCTGCTGGGGCCTGTGGCAGGGTGGGCAAGGGACACAGCTGGGCCTGGTCAGCAATCCAGCCTCTCCAGGGACCTGTCCCCTTGCAGGGACCTCTTGTGCTATGAACCTGAGAGCCCGGCAGCAGGGCCAGTTCCTCCAGGGGTGCTGGGGTCATTTTCCTGCTCTGTCCATTTGACAAGCATTTCTACCTCTCGTGGATTTCAGGAGACATAGACCAAAGAATAAGGGATTTACTAACACTGGTTAGATTCTGTCATTTCCTGGGTCCTGGGCCCCTCCCTGGGCAGCATAGGCCGAATTCGATTTGCAAACAGACTCAGAGGCATCACACAGCTACCATGGGCCCCATGTGTCCTTATGAGGCAGAGGGGCTGCCAGTATCGGGCACTCTGACCTCCCCAGGGAAGGATGTGGGCGGGATCAAGATGAGGCTCTAAGGAGCATTTGCAGCACCATGGACCCTGGGCTGTGTGCAGGCCAGGCTGGATGTCGCAGCTGTGTGGCACTCTGCCTGGGTCTCCCGCGTGGCCTGGGTGTCAGCGTATGAGGCAACCGGCCCAGCCCTTCCCTCTGTCAGCAGGGGCTGCTCCGGCATCCCCACGCCAACCCCTTCCGCGGCGCCCAAGCCAGACTGCTGCAGGCAGGGAGGAGCCCCAGAGCACGCTGAGCTCTGTGGCACTGCGGCTCACTGCACCTCAGGGCGGTGGACCCTCTGCCTGTGTGGCTCGGATTGTGACCACCAAGGTAGTTCTGTCTGTGACCCATGTCGCTGTCAAGCACACAGTTCTGCAGCTTTCGGTGCGTCCTCAGGGTGTACCACTGCAGCCCAGACATTTGTGAAGACGTGGCTCCCCAGAGGGAGCAGCAAGCTGGTGGCTGTCCTGCCCCATGCCATGTGTCCAGCCCCGAGGCCCCTCACCCACTTCCTGTCTGGGCTCTTGCCTGCTCTGGAAATTGCTCAGAGACAGAATCGTGCCCTGCGAGGCCATTTGTGCCTGGCACCATTTTCCAGGCTCATCCACGTTGGGTGACATCAGAGCTTCGTTTCCTTTCTCGGCTGAGGAGGACACCACCTTTCACCCCCTGCTTCCTACACTGAAGAGCCAATAAGGGTAGTGCTTTTCACACCAAAGCACCAAAAGGCAAAAGTCGGCCAACAAAGAAGCAGTGATCCCAGGAGAATTTCTCAGAATTGAGACGGGGATTCTGCCAGGTCTGCACACATCCTTGGTTGCTTTCCTGTGTCCCAGACTCGAGCTTTGGATGACAGCATCCTGCACCTGCACTGCACCCTGCCTCGTTGCTTTGTTCTCAGGACGCTGGAGCCATTGCCAGCCACAGCAGGGAGGGTCTGGATGGGGCAGCAGGGCAGGGTGGCCAGGCCGGGGCCACCTCAGCCGAGGCCCTCTGTACCCACGCTGGCTCTCCTGTGTTTACAGCGTGGTCTCCCTCCTCAACCCCACCTTGGGCCTTCAGCAGGACCCGACCTGTGGGACAGTGGCAGCTCCCGGGCAGGGGCTGAGCCCCGCCTCCACTCACTGCGCCTCCTCAGGTCCCTGCTGCTGCCTCGGCCTTGTGGGTGCTCAGCCTGGGGCGGTCAGGCTGAAGGCAGCAGAGGAGCTGCGTGCTGTGCAGTGCTGCTGTGCGTCCACAGCTCCCTGGCTGTGGTCACCGTTGTGCATCCCGCTCTGCTTTCTGCTCCTTGGAGCAGTGACGTGGTAATGGGGGGGGGTGACACTTCCGAGATGCAGAGATCGGAACTCAGGCTCTCCATGCCCAACTGTGTCCCAGAATTTATCCACTCACCATCCCCCCACTCACCCATCCTGCAGATGTTTGCAGAATAGTTCCAGCAATGTTGTTCTCCAACATGGGGCCTGAGCAGGCAAACTTTGTCCTTGTGGAGCCTACATTAGCATAGCAGTTGAGGGGGTGATGCACGAGAAATCAACTTGGTGACAGGAGGACGCGGA
The DNA here is from genome assembly GCA_004027455.1 of Hydrochoerus hydrochaeris. Lineage (NCBI taxonomy): Eukaryota > Metazoa > Chordata > Mammalia > Rodentia > Hydrochaeridae > Hydrochoerus > Hydrochoerus hydrochaeris. Next base: position 39,071 of record PVLA01009967.1, read on the forward strand.
CTGCCAAGTGGAGTGACACCTGGGGAGGGTCCCATCAGGCCAACGTCACAGGGAGATGTCCTCGTCTGGCCACCAGAGCCTCAGGGGCCCAGGCAGGGCCAGATGTGCCCTCTTCAGTCCACACTGCAGCCTGAGCAGCCACGTTCACCCCATTTATCCCTGCAGGAAACACGGGCTGGGGAGCGCCTTAGATGCTGAGTGTGTGGGCTGCCCTGCCTTTAGGGCATTACTGGAGATTTACTTCTGTGTTTTACTGCTTGCCCTGCAGTCAGTGAAGGAAATTAAGTTTAAAGGAAGGTCCGATGCTCTGTCCAGCACACTGGGATGTGCCTGGTGAATTCAGGAGGCGTTGGCACCATGTCCTTCTTGGAGAGCAAATGGGTTCTCCTGGAAGCTGGATGCTGGGGTCCTCAACATCTGCGAGGCCAGGAACAGTGTAGGGCAGAGGCCATGGCCACTGTGGAGCCTTGAATGACCTGGCTGGTCTTAAAGCCCAGGCTGGGCGGGACCTGACCTGCAAGGTGAAGTCAGTGAGTTTGCTGACAGGTTCCGAAGAGCCAAGGGAAACCAGGAAGCTGCTGGGGAAGAAAGAGCTGGCTAACGTGAGGATGCTGGGCAGCAGCATCAGAGGAAAAAGGAGAGGTTTCTGGGGACCCTGGGTCAGGGCTGGGGCATAGGGTCCCAGGCGCGAAGCCGGTGAGGTCCTGGCTCAGCTACTCAAAGGCCTTGAAAAAAGCATTGATGGAAACACAAAACATCCCAGCCCCAGAGTGCAACAGAAAAAGCTACAATTTGGAAATTGATTCATACTGATGACATTTTAAACCCCCAACTCCACATGGAGGGGTATGGAGGCCCTGTGTCACAAAAGACACCCCAAGGGCTGGGCTGGTGGCCTGGGCTGTAGTCTATGTGACCTTAACCAAGACATGCATCACCCACTACTTGGGCATCCACAGATTCGTACAGGGCTTGGGACTCGGGGCTGCCAGAAAGAAGTGACCAGGACATCCCCATCGTAGTGAGGTGACCTCCAGGCCAGGCATCAGTGACTGTGGCTCAGCTCCTGGGAAATGCTGTGCACGACCCCCCCACCCCCGGACACTGCAAGGCTGCAGGTGGATGCAGGGCCTGGGGAGCCGTGAACTTCATCTCCCTGAGACAAGTCGGGGTGTTGACTGACGGAGCCTGAAGTCAAGGGGGAAACTGGTAGCAGCTACCTTCCTCTGCCTGGCATGGCACCCAGCAGTATGGGCACTGGCTCTGGGTTCTCCTGGGCACCTAGCAAGGGGTGCCTCACTCCAGGCTGCAGAAAGCAGGGTGCACTCTCCAATCTGGGGTCTTCCTGGGCCCGAGCATGAAGGCTGCATGCCATCTCCCATCCTGTGGGCCTGAGGGGCCTCTGTCCCGAGAAGGACCCAGCTGACCTCCTTGAGCCACAATCCTAAGGAAGAGTGAAGCCAGAGGCTTCAAATCCATACTAGGCACAAGTGGGCAGAGGGTTCCTGGGGAAGACGCTGCAGCCTGCTGCTCACCCAGAGTCACCCAGAGGTGCATTCCTACATGAGGGCAATAGGACCATCACTCTGGAGATCATGTTCCGCAGGACTCAGAGGCCCCAGCCAGCCTCGAGGAGGAGCTGATGACAGAGAGAGCGGGGCTGGGTGCTACAGCTGTGGGGCCTGGGCTCTGCCCACCACATGCCTGGCCAGCACCTTGGCTCCAGCCTTGTTCCCCAGCCGAGGACCCAGAAGTGCCTGACGCCTGGCCTGTGGAGGACTTGAGGTCCTAGCACGTGGATTTGTTCCTGGCTCTCCACAGGCCTGGCCCAAGGGAGGGCTGCTCTATGTTCGGGGCCAGCCAGGCACAACCAGGGTCACCCCGAGGACCACTGTGATGAAAGGCCACTGGCATCACACCTTTTCCAGAGCTGGGTGGTCAGGAACTGGTCCTCTGACAGAAGCAGAGCCGCGTCCACCCTGTGACCTGTGGTACAAGCCCTGGTAGGTGAGCATGCTGGCCACAGGCCAGGGTCAGTCCAGGCACTGCGTGTGCACAAAATGTAAGATGAGCTGTATGGAAAGTGACAGCTGAACGTTGCACTCTGGGTAATTTCAGGGTATAAATGGGGCAGTCAAGGGCTGTACCCATGTTGGTCAGTATTTGCAGGAAGGGACCCTGGACATGCAGACAAGTGGCTCCCCTGGATGAGGAGGGAAGGGAGAGAAGGTGCACAGATTTGCCTGACTTGGTCCCCATGGTCTGTATCATGGTCAGGACCTGTGGACGTGTGGGGGTGGCCAGCCTCCAGGACACCCCAGGAGCACTCTGTGCCAGCCCATGGTCGAACGAGAGCAGACTTTGCCCCTGCCAGGCCTTCTGATGGTGCAGCCTGGGAAGACCAGGTCAGAACCGCCCTGAGCAGCCCCTGCACCTGAGCCCAGAGGGCGGAAGGTGTAGGTGCAGGGCCTTTGCTTTGCAGCGATAGGTAATATACAAGTATCTATTCCAAAACAGGTGACGGTGCTCCACACCTTAATCCCAGCTCCTGGGGAGACTGAGGCAGGAGGATTGAGTTGAGGCCAGCCTGGGCAACTTATCAAGACCACGTGTTAAAATAAAATAACAAGGGGCTGGGGGCTTTGCTCAGTGGCAGAGTATTTGCCTTGTCTGCACAAGGCCCTGAGCTCAAGTTCAGTACTGAAAAAAATAATAATGTTGGGCACTTTCGAGTCTCTGTTTGTCTCCAAGGAAGAGAACTGCAGGATGGTTCTGCCATGTGTCCAGGGCTGAGACCCACATGCCCACAGGAGCAGCCCTGGTGTGTACACCCCGGGGCACACACGTGCACATGCGTGGCAAATCTACTGCCATCCCAGAGAAAATCCACGTCAAGATCATTTCTACCTGCACTGTGAAGCTCAATGATCTCCACAGAGCTCCTTTAGTTACAAACAAAATTAAACTATTTCCCCAAGGCCCCTGTGACCTGAGCAGCCACCGGCACGGTCCCCAGCCTGGCATCCATCAGAGGGAGGGGTACCGCTGGTGTGGATGGTACTCCAGGATGAGTCTGGGATCGGGGTGCCTCTCAGGCATTATCCTGGGTCGGGGGTTGATGGCCTAGAAGGAAGGCAGCCTCCCCCACCCCAGACTCCCAACTTCCTGGCCTCCTAGATACAGGCCTTGCTGCTGGCCACAGGCACCACTGCCATCTAGTGAGTATGTGGGGTCCTTGCAGGCCTAGGGTCTGTGGCGCCTGCTGCCCACCAGACCCTTAGGTGCCACGTTCAGGTTGTCCTGTGGAAGCAGTGGTCCAGCCCCTGTCTGCAGCCCATGGGGACTGCTGTGACGTCAGCAGCTCTCCTGGCTCTGCCAGGCTGCCCCTATCCACCCAGGACCCATCCACTCAGGGCCCATCCACCCAGGACCTGTCCAGCGTCCTCACCCTCCTGTTTCAGCGGGAGCACTGCCAGGTGTGTCCAGACATCCCTCAATTTGGACAGCGGCAGTTTCCAGCAATGACACAGAGTTACAAACTGAGATGGAGGTGCAGGGGTGACCCCATTTCCTTGGGCACTACTGGGGTCTCGCCCATCTGGAAAGTCACCAGCCCCATCGCTATCTGTCCTCCATTTGTGCCCAGTGACACCGGGCCTCGGGGAGAGGTCCAGTCCCTCACTCCACTGTTGGTCACTGTCAGGGGACAGCTGAAGAGGAGAATAGGACCCATGCTGGGCCCCACACCTCAACCCACGGGGCATAGTTCCTGAGCTGAATACTGGGGTCTGGGCTGCATCCTCCATCCAGGCCAAGGTGCCCACCACCGGGAAACAGGTCTGGGACAGGCAGAGCTGTCCAAGGCCCACCAGAGACCCAGGGAGATATCCTCTACCGCTAGGTGTCACTCTTACCATGCGCTGGGCCCCAATGTTGCCAGGAAGGAGCTGCAAACCCTGTCCCACCGCAGAAAGAGTCCACACGCACAGGGCATAGGGTTCCCTGCAGCATCAGGGGACAGGGACACTGATACCATGCTGAGAACCGGCTGGTGAACAGCCTGTGTCCAGCAGGCGGGAGGACAGTCGCTCAGTGTCCCCAGCTCCAGCCCTGCTGCTGGCACGGGTCAGGAGGTGGGGACTGTCACCCCCCCCCCAGGCCCAAGGAGGGTCCCAGCTGAGCAGTGACCCATCTGAGTCCCTGGTCCTGTGCTGCAGGCTCTGAGGGGACACTCGGTCCCTATGTCTCAGGCTGTGCAGACTGTGATAGGCATGTGGCCTGGCCTGGCCTCCCCATGAGATGCCTGGGAGGGAACTTGAGGGACTTCAGGCAGCCCCAGGGTGACTGTCCCCTCCTGACCTCCCCAGCCAGCTCCATCTGAGGACAGGGAACAATGTGAGTAGCTTTGTCGACTCTGCACTCTGGGGGCCCCTGCCCTCCTGGGGATCAGGTGTCTTTCCTCCACCCTGTGTGAAGTGCAGGGCCCAGCCAGAAGCAGGGTTCAGGTCCAAGAGGGGGTGCACATAGAGGACTTGCAGGCCTGCAGGTGGAGAAACTGAGGCTTCAAGGGGTGGGGTGGGGGTGGGGCTAAGGTTAGGGTTTAGGACTGGAATTGGGGATACATAATTGTAGTCAGAATTTGCACGAAAAACAATTTAATACAGGACACTTTTTTTTTTTTGTACCAGGGATCAAACTCATGACTGCGCACTTGTAAGGCAGGTGCTTAAGCCACTGAGCTAAGTCCCTGGCCCCAGGACACGTAATTTATAGAATTATTTTATAATAGTCACTCAAAGAGCCAAACATGAAAAAGTGTGGGAAATCTGTCCACACACTAAGGTGCTAGGGAATCCGGCCGAGGGCCTGGATCCCACGGCAGCATCCTGCACGAGTCCAGCTGGAGGCCCAGAGCCCACGACAATGACTCATGCAATCTGTTTCACACATCTGCACTGGGAAGGCCCGGAGGTCAGAGGTGGAAGCTAGAAAGTCTGCGCCAGCGGGTGAAGGGTCTGTGCCAGCAGCTGAGGGCTCCGCACTGGGGCCAGGAAGAGAAGGACCAGGGTTCCCCTGAGAGAACCTCAGCCATCCTCAGCGACAGCCAGGTCCTGAGCTCCTCCGATGAGAACAGCAGAGCTCACATCAGGAAGCCAGCGGGACAGCTTCTCCTGGAGACTGAACAGCACCAACAGAACCAACAACACCCCTTCTTCCTCTCCAGGCCTCCTTTTTTTGCTGGGCCATCCACACCCAGCCCCACTCTGGTTCAGTTCAGCTGGGTGTTACCAGTTGACCAGCAGCTGTCTACCCACCACAATAATACTCATCTTTCCTCCTGCCCTTTACCATGTGGGAAGCACCTCTGCGTGCTGCTGCCCCAGTGGAGCAGCTGCTGTGCTTTTGGGAATTACCTTGATTTCCTGAGGAGCTGGAGGATCCAGGCCTCCTCTCCACCACTCACCAGGCCCCTCCTCAAGCCCGCTCTTCCAGTCCCCCATTCCAATGCCCTCTCAGACCTGGCCTCTGATCTGGGTCTTCATGTCCCTGCCTGCCCTCCACTTCTGTCCTCCCTGTCCTTGCTGGTGTGGTTGTTCCCTGTCCATCTACCCCATCAGGAACCAGGGGACCCTCGCTTGCAGTTTGGGTCACTCCCTTGTGCCAGAACCAGAGCTGCACAAAGCCAGCACTTAACAAACCCTGCACGCAGAGCAGCTGCAGGCACCTGTAGCGCTGCTGTCCTCCCAGGTCCTGTGCCCCCCCCCAGGAAGCCCAGCCAGGTTTGGGGCTGGGAGGTGGGGGCGGGGGTGAGACTCAGGGGAGGAGTGGCTGCCGAGATGCCACCCCACTCGGGTTCTGGAGCCAGGTGTGCAGATCCACAGGTCCCAGTCACATCCACAGTGAATTACCCACTCAACGAAGTGACTTCAAAGCCAAGTGTCCGAAGGGCACGGTGGGCTGCCCAGCTGCCAGGGATGGCGCTTCCTCCCACCACCCAGCCTCGGGTCTGCATCCCACTGACTACTGAGCATCACCAGACACAGATGCAGTCACAGGGCTGCACCCAGGCCAGTGCTGGAACAGCGAGGGGTCCTGGGCCCAGAGAAGATCATCTCCTTCTCTGCGCCGTCCTCTGCAGAGCAGCCACAGGGTCTTGGAAATGGACCCGGCAGGATTTGCTGACACAGGACAGGAAAAGCAGAGTGGAGAAAGACCCACCCCATGCCTTTGTTTCCCGAAATGGGGGATCAAGGCAAAGGGTTCCCAGAGACCTGCGGGCATGGTCACTGCATGCATGTGACAGAGCTCCGAGCCTGCGCCTGCAAGAGCAGCAGGAAGACCAGCAAAGTAAAACGGTGACACGCTTCCTGCCTCTGACTCATGGCAGCCAAGGAGGAAGAGAGACAGAGAGACAGGATAGAAAGAGATAGAGGCAGAGAGAGAGAGAGAGAGAGGCCGAAATAGAGACAGAGAGGAGAGGACCAGACTCCAGAGGCCAGGCAGTGAGCTCCGCCCCTGCGCCCAGGGCTCCTAGCTGAGCGCAGCACAAACAGCAGAGCCGCGTCCCCTGGACTGAGGACACAGTGGCTTCCACAGGAGGGGCAGAGCCGCGGCCAGGGGTCTCAGAAAGGTGCCAGTTGCCCAGGAGCTCCCTGCTCGGCTGCAGGGAGGGTCAGGGCCTCATTCACCTGACCTCTCAGAGGCTGTCACCAAGGGCTTGTGGTCCATGTCGATGTTGTGGAAAGTGTCTGTCCTGCCTGTCCCATAGCAAGGACCATGCACAGGTCCCTGAGGGACAGGCCTGCCGCTCACTGGAGAACACAGCCAGCCAGGGCTGGATCCTGGCACTAGGCAGAGACAGAGTTGTGACCTGCACTGGGGCTGCATGTGAGGAAACACCTCACACAGGCTGCACGTGAGGGATCTTTCAGACTAACGGAGGAGCCACACAGGAGCCCGGATGACACCGTCAGGGCGCAGCCCCTCCCGCTGTCCTGTCTCTGCCTCCTCGCCTCTCTCGTTTCCCTCCCTCTCTCCCTGCATTCCCCTCACCCCATGGCTCAGGGCTGGCTGTATTCTCAGCTGAACTCTCCCCAGATGACATCTCAGGTGACGTCACGAACACAAGCAGCTGTAGATTCGAGTTCCTCCTACCCTCCTGAGGCGGCACACGCCTGTCTCCAGGGAGCCCCACCAAGGCCCGGCCCTCGCTGTCCCTGGCCCAGCTTGGATCACGCACCTGCCACAAGCATCACAGCTGCGTCTAGATGAACCCCTAAAGCCTCATGAGGTCACGGGTGGGGCTTTTTCACAGGCGGCTGCATCTGGAGTGTGTGACCCTGGGATTAAGGGTATATGGCTACTCAATCAGCCCACTGGTTAGCTGGGCACTTCCCTAACCCCAGTAACCTGGGTAGAGTATGAAAAGGGGCAGAAAGAAGTTGCTGAGGTCACGCATTGGTTCCCTCTTGCTCACTCTGCTGTCTTCTGCTCATCATGGATTGTTCTCTGCAATGCCTGTCTGCCCGGTCGCCCTGCCCTAGAGCTGGAGGATTACAGACTGAAACCTCTACAAACTGTGAGCTAAGGAAACCTTCCCCCTTTAGCTTTGAGTGTCAGGTATTTTGTCTTAGCAAGGAGAGAAAAGTAATTTAGACAATAAGCCAATCACAGAGTCCAGAGGGAGGAGAGCAGAGATGGGAGCCAATCGGCAGAGAGGTGTGGGGGGCATGTCCTCACCACATGATCATCAGGAAGTACCAGGTCTAAAAAAGTGTTGGGTCTATGGCTGCCCGGCTGCCTGTAGAAAGCCACAGACGTGGCCAGGTAGACACAGTGGCTGTCCACAGTGGAGTCCAACAGATGGCAGGGTGAACTCGGGGTAGGGTGATGGCTGCGGCAGGGCCCAAATCGCCTCTGGTTGCCATGTGCCTGCTCTGCTGCTCTCTGCGCAGTACCAAAGCTCTCTGCACTTGTCTCCCCACCCATGCAATAGGCTGACAGTGGCGCCTGACTCACGGGCACCTGTGGACCTAGGGTGGACCTGTATGAGATGCCCCAGATATGGCCGTGTGCCTCTAACAGCCGCTCCTATAGTGGAAACTTCTCTGAGGAAACCTCCCAGGGTGCAGAGAGGAGGGGCTGGCTGCAGTTAAGCTGATGGGAGCCCCTTACCAGTGGGCAGAGGAGCCCAGCCAGTGGGCCAGACACAGCTCCCCCAGTCCTCTCCTTCACGCCTAATTAGATTTCCTTGTAAAGAGATAAAAGGCTGCTACTTTGTATCAGTGAGGTGAAGGGCCTTCTCAGGATCCAATTCCTGGAAGGGGGAGCTGGCCTTCGGGTAAAAGGAGAGGGCCCGTGTTAATAGACTTTGGAATAAAATCCTGACAGCCCCAAATTGATTCTGCAGCCTGAGGAAATTGAGTGCAGAGGGAATTAGATTTATGCACTGTTAAATGTAACTGCATCTCAGTATCTATACCAAAAGCTGTTAAAATGCTAATCTTTCAAGATGTATGGAAATTGTGTGTGAATAGACCAGGGAGCCGTGCCGGGGAGCAGGGCTTCTTTCGTGGGAGATGCAGAGAAGGCGACAAGATTGCTATAATACCCTGTGATAGACATGCTGAGGGAAGAAGGGATCTAATCAGGGCATCTGGCCGCACACACAGACCACAGGGCCTGGGGCTGCAGATCATGGGGGCCTGGAGGCTGGCAGCCCTTCACTCCTGTTTCTCTGCCAGCCCAGATGGGAACCTTGGATCTGTTCCTCCCTGGGAAATGTCAGCCCTGGGCACCGAGGCACCACCCTCGCACCTCTCTTCCACAGATGCCCTCTTGTATTTCTTTTAACTGTTTCTAAGGGACCCAAAAGTGAGGAATCTTGAACATCCTGAGTCACAGTCCTAGGCCCTGTCCCATGACCCAGGAGTAGACACACAGACCTCTGTTGGTGTCAGGATAGTGTACAGGTCAGGTTGGGTCAGGTGGGCTGTGTAACAAGCAGCCCCTGACACAGTGCAGAGCTCATCAAATGTGACATCTTGCTCAGCCATGTGTCCAGTAGAGGTCTGGAAGTGGCACTGCTCATTGTGCCCTCTGGTGAGCAGGCCCAGGCTGATCTATGCCCGCAGTCAGCAACACTGGGCCTGATGTCCACAACCAGGAAGACGGACCCTCTGTGTGTGTGGCAAGGACCCAGCAGGGCTGTGAACAGCTAGAGGCTTCCAAGGTTGGCCTGCAGGGCTAATGGCTCCCTGCCCCTGTCCTCTGAACCATGGCCCCCTCAAGCAGATCCTGGCTACCCTCGGGGCCTGAGAGTGAGTGTCAGGCTCTTGCCATGCTCAGTGGGCATCTCCACACCCTGGCTGTGTGACGGGTGTGGGTCAGGGACAGTGGCTTCCTCCACACTCACTGTCAGGGCAGAGCACAGGGCAGGACCAGCCAGCCACAGGGGATGAGGAGACACACAGCACAGCAGGTCGGCAGAAAACCCTGCAAGGAGCCAGCCCCCTCGAGTCCAGATCTGGGTCCTGCAGGAAGCCACATCACAGCCCTCATCCTCCAAGCCCCCGACTGTGTCCCTGACACCTTTCTGACTTCCACAGTGCTGTTTGGCTCCATGAGTTTGGGCTGAGGAGTCACCTTCCTCAGTGCATGATGTGATTCTAGCCATGCCCTGGCCAAAACCAGCCAGTGATGCCCCGTCTGCCAGCCCGGGCTGCTGTGTTTGGTCTTCATGACTACCCTGAGCCCTAGCAGCCTCCTGGTCTGATTCTGGCCACTGGAGCACAGGAGCTGCACCTCCCCCGGGGTCCCCTGCCAACATCAGGGACTGGCGCCTCCTCCTTGCCTCCCTTCCTTCCCAGGGTTGAGTCACTCCGAGACCGCACCCTGCCCAACTTTGTGCATTTGTGTCCTGACCTGTCAGGTTTGACACTGGTCAGTTTCCAGTTTTGGGGTCCTGGCCCTCCGCCTCCCCACTTGCTCTGCAGGCTGCATGGTGCTGTTGCACCTGAACCTCTCAACATCTGGTCAGATGCCTTCTGTGTCCCAGCCCCGCCTCCCCCACAACTCCCAAGTCCCAGGCCAGCTGCTGCACACAGCCTCAGTGAGCATTTGCACCATAGACTCAGACCTTGCTGGCCCCTGGGACGCCCTTGGCTCCCCTCAGCGACACCATGGGTCTGCTGTCCCCGAGGCCACTGTGGCAGCACTGTCTTGGCCTCTGATCCCACACCCTCGGGCCTCTGCAGTTCTGCTGCGCCAATGGGGAAGCCCAGACCTGCTCCTCCTTGGGCTCCCACCACCACCACGTGTCCTCAGGAGCTGCTCCTGGCCCCCTTGGGGACCCGGGCCACCAGGGGGGCCTCCCACAGACCCAGGCCCCATGGCAGGGCCAGAAGAGGGTGCTCCAGCCTTGGAGGCTCTGTGGGCTGGGACCACCATGGTGTCCAGGGTCCCTGTGGGAGTCTCAGCCCTGTAGACCCCAGAAAGCCATGCCCCTTGCCCGCCCTCAGTGCGGGCACTCCGGGGGTTCTGGGGGTGTTCTGTGGGGTGATTATGTTGATAGCTTCTGGTGCAACAGGACTCGCAAAGTCCTTTTGACCACACAACGCTGTAGTGTGAATGTCCCATCTAACCTCATGCTGAAGTCTAATGGCTGCTTCAGTTGTCCCAGGCCTGCAGGCTCTGTGCCCATGGGAGGATGAGGCAGGTAGGTCTCTGTAGACCAGATGCTGTACTTGACCTTGGACTTCCTGGATCCCAGAACTGTGAGAAAAGATATTTCTGTTCATTTTAAATCGCAAGAATATTCTGTTTCAGCAGCAAAAGTGGACTAAAACTCTTTAAGGTGGGTGGAGTTTATTGTATGTAACTTATAGCCCAGTAAAGCTGATTTTAAAAATAGGTGGATACATTGAATATAAAACCTAGGGGGAGTGTGGGAGGGTGGACAGAGAAGGGGAGAGGGAGAATGGGAAGAGAGGGAGGGAGGAGAGAGATGAGGACACACCAGGGACACAGCCTGTATAGACCAACAGCTGGACACTGACAGGAAGCCAGCAGACCCCAGATGGACACAGAGCACAGCTGGTATCTTAGTTACTTTCTTGTCACTGGGACACAATACCCAGCATCCACAACTCTAAGGGGGAGAGGTTTATTGGGCTCACAGTGTGCAGAGGTTCCAGTCCATCGTTGCCTGGCTCTAGTCCAGGGTGGCATGGCAAAGGGGCCTGGTAAAGAGGAGGAACAGTCCACGGCAGGGTAGGCAGGAATCAGCGGGGAGGGAGAGACCCTGGCCACGCCCCTGCGTCCTGGCTCCTCCACCAGACTCCACCTCCTAACAGCACCCCCAGCTATAAAGTCATCAGTGGACTAGGTCACTGTGAGTATCACAGCCCACAATCCAGTCACCTCCTGAAAGCCCACCCCTGAGCATGCGAGGCTTTGGAGGGCATCTGGATATGAACCTTAACGCTGTCAACCAGTGGCCGAGAGGACCAGAGGGGCCTCCCAAGTCACCAGCCCTGACTTCAGGCAATGCTGCACAGTTCAAGGCAGTTTCCTCTTCTGAACCTGCACTGCAACAAGCTGGCACTTTTGGCCTCCATCTTGGAAGCAAGGACTGAGGCTTGCTATGGAGGACAAGTGTCACCTGGCATGGGGCTGGGGCTGTCTGCCCCTCTGAGTCTGCTGCTCCAGTGACCTCACCCTGCACCTGGGCTGTTGTGAGCCCCACTATGAAGCACCAGGGAAGCACTGGTGTTCCTAGGGCTGGAGTAGGGAAGCCCGGGTTGGGGATACTGTGAAAGCAGGGACAGAGTTGCGGGGCTGTCCTGCTGAAGGGCAGAGAGGAGGCAGCTGGGAGGTGGGGAAGGCATGCCTGACATGGTGGCCACTGCAAGGTCACAGCCAGGCTCGGAGCTGAGGCCTGAGCCCCAGGGCCTCTGGGAGCCAGGCCTGCAGGGCCATGAGACAAGGGACAGTGAGGAGAGTGGGGCTCTGACCCGGGCAAACCTGGGGCACTGGGCTCCCTGCCACTGTTTCTCTTCATCTCTCTCCCTTTCTCTGTGTCTCTCTCTTTCTGTCTCAGTCTCTCTCTCCCTCTCTGTGCCTCTGTGTCTCTGTGTCCTCAGAACTGGGGAAGAAATGTCTGTTCCAGCGCCCAAGGTGACCGTGCTGATGCTGTGACCCCAGGCTGGACCCTGACAGTAGTCCCAGGCCCCCCCACCCATGAAGACCGCCTGAGGGGCCTATGTGCCCATAGCCCATGGTTCCTGAGCGTCTGAAAGTCGGGACCTCCAGCCTCTAGGGGGCAGAGCAGGATTGAGGGTGCTGTGCTTTCCTTTGTGCTCCAGGGATGAGGACAGATCTGGTGCCAGCTTGTAGGGCTAGAAAGAAAGGACTCTAGATTTTCACAGGAAAATGAGGTGTGAGGCTGGGTCAGGTCTGGGGCAGCAGGTGGGGCCCTGGGCCAGGTGGGGTCAGAGCCCTCAGGGACCTAACCAGCGGCAGGTGCCTCCAGGCAAGTGCAAGGGAGCTGTCACAGGAGCCACGAGAGTCCCCACCAGGCAGTGGGGTGACCATGGGGAGGGTGTGCGGGCAAACCCAGCCCTGAGGCTTCCCACAGTCAGGAGGGCTCTGGGGACACCTGTGTCCTGTGGGTGCCTGAGGCCCCACCTACCTGAACCCAGTCTTATCCCGTCCCCTCCTCCCTTTGGGACCTGAAAGGACTTCCAGCTGGCAGCACCACAGCTGCGGATGCCTGGGCCCCAGGAGTTGAAAGAGGCTGGGGACCTGGCCTAGAACTTGGGGACCAGTCCTGCCCATGCCCAGGCCTTGGACTCCTGCAGAGCCACACAGTGTTGGAGGCACACCTCTGGTGTACTTGGTCCTGGAGTGTGGCACAATCCCTGTGCAAGCATGTGGTCACCATGCTGTCTCTACAGGAATGTGGCTGCTCTGGGTTCCAGGAGGAATAGAAACTGTGTAGTGAAATATGCTCCCTGCAGGGGCACTGGTTCCTTCTAGAAAGCACCTTCTCTCCCCAGAGACACAGGCTGTGCCCATGACAGCCCCAGGGCTCCTTGCTGTGGCCCCAGACCAGAAGTGCAGCCACTCAGGTGGTGCCATGCTGGAGGCTCCATGGCTGCTGGGGCCCAGCACTTCCTAGATGCCCAGGTAGGGGAGCCCTGGGTGCTAGCTCCGTGTCCCTGGAGTTGTGAACAATTGAGGCTGAGTGGTGGCCATAGCTGCCTGGGCCATGCTCCTTCCTCCTAGCCACAGGGATCCCGCCCAGGGCCACAGCTGAGTCACACGACACCTCCCACCCCGCCTCTCCAGACAGAGCAGGTTAGCCTTCCATGTAGAGAAGAAGCCAGGAGAAAGTCTCACACATGCATCTGTGTGCACACCTCTGGGAACACAGGTGTAGGTACACACTGTACCATGGGTTCACACGTGCACAGACCCCACTCTTTGGTACCTGGGGCCAGTGGGCACAAGTGTCTGTGTGTTTGTGTCTGTGTGCATGTATGTGTGTGGAGCTCCGGGTCTGTGTGCGCTGTGTGCATGCACATGGTATGCCAGGAGAGAGGTGTGGGCTTGGCTTCTGCCTACAGCTCTCCCCACCTAGCTGGTTGCTGCTCAGGAAGATGCTGGTCTGCAGGGCATCACATCTGTGTCCTGCACTGTCAGAGATGGAGCCCTGAGTACTGCTGTCATCTTCAGTCGGGCTTTGGGGCCCCCCTGGTGTCTGCTGCCCCCTGCCCCCCACACCTGTCATAACAGCCTTGAGAGTGTTGGCTGAGTATCTCTGTGGGTCGTCACCAGCTAGGCACCTAGACACTCATCACAGGCACAAACTTTGGCTCCTGGTCCTTGCCATCTTGCCATCCTTGGACCACAATCCCTGGAGGTGCTGGATGATGCCACTATGTGGGGACCATGGGTCACCTGTAAGGGGCTTCTGCTCTTGGGTTTCTTCCTCCCTGAGCATCCCAGGGTCCTCTCTGGCTTGGGGTGTGTGTCCAGAGAGCAAGTGGCCATGTGACATAGCAGCATGCTGAAGTGTTGATCAAGGTTCCCCCATGCCATGCTGACTTATCCCAATGGGGCTGAGACTGCCCCCATCCCAGGGGACCATGCCCAGTGCAGGGCATGTCCAGCCCTCCCCACAGCAAGGCCATTTCAAGGGTTAACTTGCCCTTCATAAAATTACCTTTATTTAACAAGCGATCGCTTACCTGTCAGCGTCTGGTGACACAGGGATCCACTCCAGATCTTCCTGCCTGGTTGCTCCATCCCAGATCCTCCTGGATCTCCTGCTTCTGGAAGGGGTACAGGACAAAGAGCAGCTAAGACAGGTGGACAGACAGGTGGATGGACAAATGGATGGAAAGATGGACACCCCCAGGGCAGAGCCCATGCAGCTGTGGCTGCCAGGTTCTTCCAAGTTGGTTGGACCCACAGCAAATGCATCACACAGGGTCCAGGCTTTGGCAAGGGATTGGGTGGCCCGGGCTACACACCCAGAACAGCCCATACCCTTGGCAGTGTGCTGCAGGTTGTGGAGCCAGAGACACAGGTTGAGGACGGCTGAGGCTGGAGGAGAAACGAGGGGAGAGGGGAGGAAGGCAGAGCCCTCTGGGGCTGTATGTGGGCCTGAGCAGCACCCATCCCTGCCACAGTCCAGGATCCCTGTGGGTCCAGCTTTTGGGTCCCAGTGGGCACAGTCTCAGGGGCCCTGCCTCCCAGTCTCGGGTCCCAGGGCTCCAGCCTTGGTGCACTCTCAGCCTAGTCTCAGCAGTGTCCCCTCAGGCCCAGTCTCGGGGTCCCTCCAGGTCCAGCCTGCCTCCTCAGGCTCTTTGCCCAGTCCTGAATCGCTGGCTCACCCCTGCTCTGGGAAGGTCCCTCACCTACTCCGTGTTGCAGCATAAGGGTCGGTCCTGAGGCAGCCGTGCAGCCGGCCACCTTGTGTGTAGCTACCAGCAGTGTGAGCCTCAAGGCGGAGCCAGGCTGGCCCGGGCTGGCCCCACCCTCAACAGCTCTCCCATGAGGCCTGGCATCACTGGTCACTCAGGATTACAGGAAATCCATGAAAAGAGTTGAACTGTGAGAGCTGTGGGATCATGGGCAGTGCAGCCCTGAGGCTTGTGGGTTTGGGACTGAGCTCTGGAAGGAGCTGGTACCAGGGTTCTGGAACTTGGCCTCAGGCCGGGGCAATTCCCTGGCCTGTTCCTGAGAAGCCACCCACAAGGGTGGGCGGGAAACTCATCGGGCTTGGGGCTCAGATGCCCCAGAGCAGGGGCCACTGTTCCTCACTACCGCAGTGTCCCCAGTGTACCCTGTTTGATAGGCACAGTGCCACTGCCCAGCCAGCCTCCAAATATGCACACAGCCACCACGCACACCCGCCCTGGTCCCCACCAGAGAGCCAATGTGTGGCCTTCCTGCTACCAACACCTGAGCGCCTGCTGCAGCCTGGGAGCACCCTGCAGGGGGAAGACGGACACAGATGTCACTCGGAGAGGCACAGCCCCCATTGGGCTGGGAGGAGACATGTAGGGCCCACTGGTTACAACAGAAGTGTAACCAGGGGATGGATGCAGAGCTGCCTCTTCCCATGGCCTCTCCACTCCTGATCACGGTTTTCACTTGCTATTTAATGTCTTTCTAGTGAAATAAATGCTTCAAGAATTTTACTGTTCACTTCTCCATGATGCCAGACGGCTTAGGGCATCACCATACCAGCTCCCATGGGGCCACCACAATTGTGCAACCTGTCCCTGTGGCCCAGGTGACCTGCTCTTGGAAGAGCAGCCCAGCTGAGGCAGGGAGGGGACCCCACAGCCTGAGCCATGTAGGGCTGTCAGGGCCAGCAGTGAGGAGCTCAAAGAACCAAGGCCCGAACGGGGAGTCCTTGGCCACTGATGAGATAGTTCCTCGCTCAAGAGTCCAGAGAAGACCCAGCAGGGCTGCCAGAGCTGGGCAGGGCAGGCCAGGCAGGTGGGGTGGGGCAGACCAGGGAGTGGTGCAGGGTGCTGGGCAGGGTGCTGGGCTTGGTCACTTAGGGTAAGTAGGTAATGCATAGGTGGACAGCCACACACAGAGTGGGCAGAGGTTGTGGTGACGGTGGCCCAGAGCACTGAACTCCTTGCAGTGCAGCCGGTCACCATGACCCTCCTGTGAACCAGCCTGGAGAGGGACACCTTTGACCCCTGGAGTCCTCCAGCTGCACAATCGCCCTGGACCACCGCAAGGCCAGTGTGTGACTGGTGTCAAAAGGGCCAAGCTGAGAGGAAGAATGTGGCAGAGTCTGGCACCGTGGAGGTGAAGGAACAAGGTGCCCCAACCAGGGCCCGGACCAGGGCTGTGTTAGGCGTCTCTTTGGAGGAGGGGAGCCAGCCTGGGGTTTCAGCAGGTCAGTGGGTACTGCTGTGTGTGGGAATTAGCCCAAGGGACTACAGGCACAGAAAAGGCCAGGTGAAGCGCCCAGTATGTGCATGAAGAGGAAGTGGAGCCCAGGGAGCACAGCAGGTGCAGGGAGCAGAGTCGAGCTAGGAAGGAAGGAGGCCGAGGCAGCAGCGGCAGGGCTGGGGCGAGAGCCAGGAAGGACTGTGGGACAGACCACACAGGCACCAGGTGGTACAAAATGGGTGCCAAGGTGGCCCCCATGCCGGCTTTCAACAGTCTCTGGGTTTTATCTTTGATGCACAGTGATCATCTCCTCTCCCTCTCAACCTCCCTTGCCCTGGGCCCTCAGGCTGGGCTTCGCCCACCACCTGGTCTTCAGTAGCCTTGAGCAAGCACAGTTTCCATCTCTAATGACCACTGCCTTTCCCTGCTCCATTCTTCGTAGAATGCAATGTAAAGACTTCAGAGTGTGTTTCTGTTCCCGACAGTTCTCTCTGAGAAGAGAGTATTTATTCTGGGTGTTAGAATCAGTTCTTTTCTCTTAAACAATCAAATCATTCCAAACAGGCAGTGACCTTGTTCCTGTCTCCTGTGCCTGCAGAGAACAGAACAGTTCTGGTTGTAGTCCTGTTGAGGGCTGAGTCATATTCTATCTAAAAGCGCGTCAGGAATGGGCCAGCCAGGGCCCAGAGGAGCAGAGCCATTGGGACTTCGGCGGAAAGAAAGCAGCACAGGGAGCAGGTTCGAGATGGATCCCACATACCAGGACACACATCCCTCTGCCCATGCCCTCTGTGGCCCAGAACCCAGGTCTGGCAGTCAACCCACTTCCTCACAGGGGCTGGCAGACCCCACAGCCGAGCCAGCACACATGACTGCATGGCTCCATCACACCAGGGCCAAGGTAAAGACAGACCCAGGACGCAGGGGCTCTGAGACAGGAGAGCGGATCTGGAGCCAGGCAGGGGTGAACCAAGGGGCAGGTATAGGAGGCCTTGGCGGATAGGCCGCCCTCTTTTTGGGTTAATTGCTTCCTTTCCCAGCAGCAGCAGCCCAGCCATCTCCATGACAACAGCCCAGCAGCTCTGCAGCCCAGTGGCTGGTAATCTTGGCACTCACTGCCCTGGCCACTCCAGGACTGGCATGTGTATGGCCCTCAGCACCCCTGTTCAGTCTGAAAGTCCTTCTTGGATCTCACTTTTCTCCCAGAAGGGGGAGGGAGGCCCCAGGGAAGTCAATAGTGTACTGGCCACACAGCCAGGCCTGGGTGAGTGAAACACAGGAGAGATGAGGGATGGCAGCAGGGACCCAGAGGCAAGCGTCCTGCTCACTCGCTGTGGGACACCATGTGGTCCACATAACCACCGTGTGTATCCCAGCACTGTCAGGAGGCAAAAAAGGATAAACTCTAACATGTTTATCCCTTGCCCTTCCCATCTGGGACCTTGGTCTCTCACACCTGCATCCTTAGGTCTCACAGCTGCATCCTCCAGGCCTCATACCTGCATCCTCCAAACCCTCACACCCATGTCCTCTAGTCCTCATACCTGGGTCCTCTGACCCTCACACTTGCAGCATCTGGCTCTACACACCTGTGTCCTCTGATCCTAATCCTGGGCCCATCAGTTTCATACCTGTGTCCTCCAGCCCCTTACGCTTGTGCTCTCTGGCCCCTCACACAGGAGGAGAAGAGAGTACACAGGAGGGAAGGCTCAGGGGTATAAAGCGCTGTGTGGCTCCTGTTCTCTCTGGTCTGTGGGCTGGCTGCATGCCACAGGCCAGGCTGGCATCTTCTGGGTCTGGTGTATGTGTGCTTCAGATGCTTGTCTTGGCCATGTCTGATGTGGGCCATGATCGCTGGAGCACAGGGGCTGTCAGCCATCTGCTCTCCACGCAGTGACACCGGACTTCCTCATCTGCCCCTAGAATCGGCTGAGGGAAGCAAGGCAGCAGTGGCCGTGTCTGCCTTGCCTCTCTCTCATGCAGCAACTACAGTAGGAGCACCTTAGGTAGAGTCAAGCTTTGCAGGGCGTGGAGAGGGGAGGGAAGGGCTGCAGCTGAGTGGTTTAGAGCTGTGAGCGCTACACAGAGGCTTCCTGCACCTTCTCAGTTTAGAGCTGTGAGAGCTACACAGAGGCTTGGTCAGAGCTTCTTCCAAACCAGGTGTGATAGCACACACCTGTAATCCCAGCTACTCAGAGGTTGAGGCAAGAGGATCACAGGTTCAAGACCAACTTGGGCTACATAGGGAGAACAATCTCAAAATTTAAAAATAAATAAAATAATATTGGCTAGAGTGTGGTTCAGTAGTAAAGTACTTACCTGGCATGCACAGTGTCCTGGGTTCAAACTTAGCAGTGCCAAAAAATTTTTTTCCTCATAGTTTCACTTTTCATATTAGAGAGTTCAATCTACCAGAAGTATTCCTTTTTTTAAATTTAAATTTAAACTTTTTGTCTTTTTGAGACAGGGTCTTGCTATGTAGTTCAGGCTGGCTTTGAGCTCACCTTGTAGCCCAGACTGGTCTCAAACTTGCAATGATCCTCCTGCCTCATCCTCCTGAGTGCTGGGATTATAGGTGTGCTCCACCATGCACAATAAGTACTCCTCCTCATGGAGGAGTCATACGTGTGTGTCTGTATATGTGTGTACTGGCCAGTTTCTGTCACTATGCAAAATACCTCACATGTAACCTAAAGGGGAAAAGGGTTATTTTGGTTCTGGTCCTCGCAGAAGCTTCATGGTGGAAGGGCAGGAAAGGCCTGGGAAGAGACCTCCCTTCTCCCGCCAGCCAGGCCCCACTCCTCAGTCCACTCCACCAGAGGCTGACGCCCTGCTGCCCTGCCCTGCCCTGCCCTTGCTGTCTGAACTGGCTGCGTTGGGGCAATGGTCAGCATGCAAGCCTTGGGGACACTTTGCATTTTAACCACACCAACAACTAGCCCAACATTTGCTTTTCCATCATTCTCGAGTGTACCAACTGTCCTCACAGCATTGCACAACCACCCTGTCGCCAGTCCCACAGCTGTTCTGCATCTCGTACAGAAGCCCTGAAACCACTCAGCTGCAGCCCTTCCCTCCCCTCTCCACGCCCTGCAAAGCTTGACTCTACCTGCAGCCCCTAAGATATGCCATTGGGGACGTACTATGTAAGAGGAATCACACGGACACTGGGTGGATTTCAGGGCTAACACTGGACTCCAGGTCCCCCCAACCTGCCAGCCTCAGTCACTTGTCCTGAGCGAACCAGTCAGGGTGGGGCAGCAAGGAGCCTCTGTCATGGCGGCCAGGCTGGGAAAAGAGACAGAGTGGGAGGCCCAAGATCCAGGGGCAACAGAAGCTTTGGGGCTTCACAGGAACAAGGAGCAAAGGAAAGGGTGGGGCTTGCATGGCCGGCAGGTTGGTTGATTGGCTGGTTGATCGCTGGTTGATCATATCTCTGGACAGGTTCTGCAAGGTAGCTCCACTCCAAGAAGCCTGCATGGCTTTGGGGCAGGTCCAGCTCCCAGGAGAGAGTTGCTCCTGTCACTCAGGGGACAGTGTCAAGTGGTATCACGAGGTGATCTGTTCTGAGGCTCTGTTTTTCTGGAATCTGGGGTAACACCAGGTTGAGGACAACGCTGGAGACTTCAGGTGACCTCTGGGATTCTGGCAGGATGCTGTAAAGGCTGGTGGCTGAACTTTCCTGCAGACCTGGTGATGCATTAGTGACTCTTATCTCAGTGTCTCAGCTCAAAGGCAAGGAGCCAAGGCAGGCTGACCACATTCAGGGCAGGGACAACCTTCAGTGACCCCTGGGCTCTGAAGCCACGTGACATCTGTCCTCTCATGTCCAACTTGTCTCACCTGTACCTGGGGCAACTGAGGGCAGGGCCCTCAACGGAAGAGGAGATGCCCAAGTGTATAAAACGGACTCCCCTAGGTGGGGTCAACCCCATAGGTGAGGACCTGTGCTATTCTTGAAGCTTCCTGGGCCAAGGGCATCAGCTCACAGTCCTGGAATTCACAGCTCCCAGAATCCTCCACCCTGTGGACTCCCAAAGAGTAAAGTTGGTACAAAAGCCTAGAGAGGGAAGGCAGAGACAGAAAGGGGAATGGCACCCACCATCTCCCTGGTAGGGCTTGGTCTAGCCCCCTACTTAGGGCAGCCACCATGGATGGACACAGACAGACATGGGGAGGAGCCCCCACCTCTGCAGAGGGCACTGAAGAGGGGGTGCCCTGCGTTCAGTGCCTTCTTTCAAGGCCAGGCCAGCCATAAGGCAGAGGCCTGGACAGCAGCCAGGCAGTGGGGAGGGCAGAGGCAGGCGGAGGCACTGGTTTCCCTTGGGGAGAAACTAGCTCTTCCTGCCGCAGCCTTCTCCCATCCGGTGCTGATCTCTGCAGGGGTTTACAGGCAGTGAGACACAGGTGAGAGGAAATTGCTGGCAAGGAGGATGACAAAGGGCCATCTCCTGTCCCAGGAACCCCTCTGTTCTTCCCTCAGACCCAAGGGGGAAGAAAATGGGCTCTCCTTTGGGGCGATCCACGCTGCACGGGAAGGTGAGTGGAGGCCCAAGCCGGCCAGTCCCCGGCAGGCAGCTCGTCCACCTCCAGCCACTTCTGCTTCTGCTCCGGCTCCAGCTCCTTGCTGCTTCTCCCCTTCCCCTCCTCTTCCTCCCTCGCTGGCTCCCTCCTGAGTCAGCTCCAGGCCTGCGGTCCCAGCCAGGCACTTCAACTCCCAGAAAGACCATCCCAGCTGCTGGAATGACATGGGCAGTGTGCTAGGAGGGCCAGGCAGAGTCGGGCACTCAAGATATCCAACCAGGATAGCCAACCACCGATGTCCCCCACAACAAGCAAGCCAATTTCGGGGTGCACAAACTTGGCCTATGGGACTTCTAGTGTGTGGACGTTCCCTCATATCATTTGATATCATTTCTATACCACCAGGCTCCTGCTAGCCAGCCAGCACCAAGGGCATAGAGGGCAGGAGGGTGGACTGTGTGTCCCCTCCCACCCCTTTCAGGACAGGGGACAAGTGCGAGTCGGCAGAGGTCACTGGTGAGAAACCCAGACAGGACAGGGGATGAGAGCAGCTGTGACAGGTGCTGCCATGCTATGTGGCCACAGAGCACACAAAAACCAAGCCCAGTCACAGCCCACTGGGCCTGTGGCCCCAGAACCACTGGCAGCTTGGCACAGGTGTCACCATTCGTGTCTCCACATCCACTGGGCTTGAAAGCCCCAGCACCGCTAGCCCTCCCTTGGCCGGCCTGACACCAGATATTGTGTGATCAGCTGCAGGCGGCATCTACAGAGCATCCCCAAAAGTCACATGCCAGGCGGAACCAGAGCCCCCATGGCAAGATGCTTAGGGAGCTGCTTGTCTGCAGACGCCATGTGCCCCCTCCCTGTGACCTCCCGGCATGGGCTTGTGGACCTGATCCCATGGGGGAGGTCTGTCTGGGTCCAGGCATGGGGGGGTACAGACCCACGCTACCCTCAAGAAGTGCCACAAACACACTGTCCCGTCACTCGGAGGGCAGCCACAAGGATTTTTCATTTGCTGCAGGTGCAGGCCACCTCCAGGACATCCTGCGTGTGGCCCCCAAATGATGAGGCCAAGGGAGGCCCAGGAGCCTGTGCAGAGGAACAAGTCCTCTCTGGTCCCTGCAGCTGGACTGGATGCCAAGCAGACCCAGACACTGCCTTCCCAGGGCAGGGTTCTAGTACTCTTGCTCTGCTGGTCTCCAGCCAGAGTGTCTGGCCCACTGAACTGGAGGAGCGACTGGGCCTGCAGCCGGGGGCTCGCCCTACCTCCTCCACTGACCACTGTCATCTCACAAAGCCTTACATTTTAAAGGACCAAGTGAACGTCCTGGAGCTGTGTCCAGCTGTGCAACTACTGAGTGGCGGCCAGTGGGTGGGCCATGTGGTCACCTCTTTTGGGTGGCACCCACTGACACTGAGTCCCCAACCTCCTCATCTCCTGACATTGCCCTTAGATCTGCTGCCCCCTCAAGGCCCTAACAGCATGTCCCCTGGTGTCCTCCTATCACACTGTGATTTGCAAGGATGGGGTCTGTGCCATCTGAGGACACATCCTGCATGGCTACAGCAGCCCTGGCACATGTCCAGGCATGCAGGAGGGGCACAAGTCCTCCCCAATCCCTGCTGCTGCTGCTGTCTCCCCAGGCTCTGCCCACTGCAGGCCCAAAAAGCCAGGCTCTGACCTCCTATTCACCCAGGACCAGCCTCTCTGGGGCCAGCAGCAGAAGATGCTGATTTAATTGAATTCTCGAATCCCTGTGAGAAGCCAGGAACTTTATACCTGCAATTTGTGGGACCGAGCTGAGCAGGCAGAGCCTTCAGGGCCTTGTTACCATCAAACGAGAGGATTTATTGGAGCCAGGGAGCTCTGTGGCTGCCCAGGCTGGCTGGCAGCTCAGGGCTCTGCTTCAATTAACCTCAGGCCCTGGGGAGGCCTCCAGCCAGTGGCTGCTGGCCGGACCTACTCAGCCCTCTCCCGCCCCAAGCCTACCAACCTCCCTCTCCGGGTCCATCCTTGGCTGTCCCCCGACAGAACAGGGGCTATGGAGGCAGAAGGAGTGCAGGAAACCTCCCACCAGTTGCTAATGCTCTGCATCTGTCCAAGGGCCTAAGGGCTGCTCTTGCCAGATTGGCAGAACAGAGGCACAGCCAGGCTCAGTGGCAGAGTGACAGAGCCTGGATGAGTATCAGGACCCAGGGGACAGGCAACAGCTGTGGACCAGCTGGGCAGAAGGACACATGTGTCTCCCAGCTCCTGTCCTGGAGGACAGAGGCTGGGATCACCTCTCCTCTCCGTGGCAGCTTGCACAGCCCATGGCTAGAAGGAAAAGGTTCTGATTCTCACAGGGCACCCAAACCCAGTGACTCCCAGCCACACCAGGGAGGTAGGATAAGACTTCCCCAGGCAGGCAAAGATGTGAAAAGTATTCTGCCCCTTTTCGTCTGGGATATTAAAGACCTGCCCCCAAAGGTCCTTTCTGCTTGTCCCACTGTGATGTGGAAGGTGAATCTGAGATCCAACCTGGGCGGTGTCTCCTGTGACCTCTCCTCCAGCCCTCGGTCAGCCCAGCCTGGAGCAGGACCCAAGACCCTCCGCACATGGCCAGCCCTCTTCCCGAGGCCAGTCTGATCCTGCTTTAGGGAAATGGTACACCCCAGGTGGCAACACAGCTCTAGGGAGGGATCTTCCTTCTATGCTGGGGTTGGCCTGCATGCAGCCCTATCTGCAGGCTGGAGTGTTCACTGTCTTTAGTGGGCCCCTGAGGGCCAGTGTTGTGGGGAGCAGCCTCAGAGGCGTGCTGCCCCACTGAGGGAGTGATGGGCATCTGGGACCCTCCTCAGATGCCTGTCTCAGTACAGTAACCCCAGAGAGGGCTCTGCCACTCTGCTGAAAACCCCCAAATGCTCTCCCCATGCACACCTTCCAAGCCCTGCCACGACATCCTCTAAACAGCACCCCTTGTCCAGCTTCCCCAGTGTCCAGGGCCCTGACCACTGCACCACTTCCTCTCCTCCACTCCCACCCCCACCAGCAGTTCACCTGGTCAGCAGGAGGAGGTGCCACTCTGCCTTCCTGTCCCTGCCACCTAGCCCTGCAGGAACATGGCTGCCCTGGGCCTTCCTGGGATGCCCACAGGGAATGGCAAGCATGGGTGTGAGCTGTGACTGACAGTGCAGACCGAGGCTTCATTCGAGATCAACAGAACCTGGACACAGCCCCGTGACTGTCAAAGCCCAGTGACAACACAAACCTGAGTCCCTTCACACAACAGACAGAATCTGCAAGCCCACAGCAGACCCCAAGAATGCCCAGGGAGAGGGGTGCCACTCCAGACAGCACTCAGAAAAGGGTGTCCCTCTACAACCTCTCGGAATGGGCAAAGACAGGAAAAACAAGCAGCGCTGCCCCTGTGAGGAGGGGGAGGCGTATGGAACTTCTGGGAGTGGGGGCATGGGCC